>BLKR01004603.1:0-103242 GCA_011170035.1 Teleogryllus occipitalis | reverse complement strand
AATTGAGGGCAGCGGAAGTCGACATGTGTAGAATGATGCGGTACACTGTGTTCTATGCTTCACGAGAAATAAAACTTAATTTTCCTCATATACACAACGAAAATAAGTTTTAAATTTTCTGAATTACGGTCAGAGAAATGTCGGCTTGTATTGTATCACTCCTCGTCCGGTTCAGCGCGGCCTGTATTGGTTCTGCGGAATGATCCGCAATTAAAATGTATTTTAGCAAATATATTTTTGGAAGTAACTATGCATATACGAGAAAAAACTACCAAGAGTTATTTTGTTTTTCTAGTTACGAATCTGTTGGTGGAGAGTTAACGCAGGTGAAGCGAATCATCCCATTTAATGCAATCAACCCATGTTTTGCCACATTTAAAATAGGTATATATCAACTTGAGTTTTGGGAAGGTAATTGCGGTGACTGTCCCCCTCATGTATTTGATAACTAACACAAATTGATACTCCGTTACTCCAGCGAACACTATATTATGTTCATTGGTGAACCTACGTGGTTTTTCTAGTCATTCATTATTCTTTGTTGATTGATCTACATGTTGATCAGCCAATCCTTTTTTTCACAATTCGTCTAAAAAATGTGCCTTGTACACATGTCTTGACTTACTTCTAATGTTTTGCAAAACTACCTCTTGTATGAGTTTGAATCCCTATCGCCGTTTTAGTTCGTCCGCAGATCACGCCCTTCTCGTTCGGCGAGGAGCCCACAAACGCAGGGGAAGCCGTTGGCGTCGGGTGTGTCGTGTGGAAGGGCGATATGCCTCTGTCCTTTACCTGGTTGCTTAGCGGCGAAGATTTGGATGTGGAAGCAGACCCGGCCATCTCAGTCTCGTATTCGGGGCGCAGGAAGTTCATGTTGGACATCGATCCGGTGCGGGGCCACCATCTAGGGAATTACACGTGCGTCGTCCGAAACGCTGCGGGCTCCGACACGTACACGGCTGAGCTAAAAGTGAACGGTGCGCCCTGCAAGCACTTTGAGATATTTGTTTTGCACAAAATGTTTTCATTATGGAATAGCTCGTTATTTTTCTTATTGTAGATTAGTTTATTGTAAACGTAGTGGTAGCAATCTCCAAGCTCATTAACGTCTAGTTTATGTAAAATGAAATGTTCTTAAACTGTAACATCTCTCCTCTTTTCTCCCAGACTCCTTTAAGCAGGAAATGTTGTTATTAGTTTCTTTTTTAATTTTATGCGAATGTTGAAGAAGATCTACCGCTTTATTTTTTTGTTGATTTTTGTTTTGGGGCGCAATGTTCTTTAATTGGTAATTATACCATGTTTCTATTTTCACGCTTATTTGTTCGTACGTGGCGGTTTATGATTTCAGTTCGCCCTCAAATAACGCCATTCTCCTTCGGAGAGGAACCCACAAACGCAGGTGGAGCAGTCAGTGTACAGTGTTTCGTGTCGATAGGCGATTTTCCTCTTTCGTTTGAATGGTTGTTGAACGGGCAGACTCTGGACGCAGAAGCCGATGAAGCCATCTCCGCGTCTCCGGCAGGGCGGAGGAAGTACATGCTGGACATTGATCCCGTGAGAGGACACCATCTGGGCAATTATACGTGTATAGTGAAGAATGCTGCTGGCTCTGACAGCTACACGGCTGAGTTACGAGTGAATGGTGCGCTCACACAGTACGCCTCAGTTTTGTCTTGCATTACTAATCAAGTTAATTGTTTTAGCGAAATGGGAACGTAATTGAAAATAGTATTTACGTTTCTTAATTTTCTTCATACCGCATATCCCTAAATCCTGTACTTTCGTTTATATTTTGTGTTAGAAAGTATTAAAAATGCATCCTATATAATTTTACATTATACTACCATTATTGTCTTAGTCTTTTGATGTGGTCTAATGGACTCGTAGCGTAATGCCCAGCACATTTGCCTTTCTCCGCTGGAGACCGGGTTCGATCTCCGGCCAATCCGTGAGGAATTTGTGGAGGGCAAGGAAAGCTCTCACAAGGTTTTTCAGGGTTCTCCCGTTTTGCCTACTTCAATCATGGCGCCATCATCATTCACCTCATTATCGCTATTGCTATGATCTCAATAAATCACTCGTGGGCCTCAATGACTTCCGCAGTTGAAAAGCTTTTTAACCTCCAATATAAAAAGATAATTTTCAGCGTAATGGTTTAATTTAAAGTGGAGTTGTTCTCTAATAGCAGGGGTGATTGACCCAACTATAAGGTCGAAATGGTAGCATTTTCTCCTTATTCACGAGTATGTTTTTAATGTTTATTTGCTACCATACATTTTATGTGCGTCAAGTTGTGCGAAAATGGTGATATCTTTATTATGTTTTGCAAAACAATAGAGCTATTTTTTTATATTCCAGCAGTTACATAGTTTTTTTTTCAGCAAGTCATTAAAGTAACTTTGGCATTTCAGTTCGTCCACAGATTACTCCTTTCTCGTTCGGCAAAGACCCAACCAATGCGGGCGGAGCAGTAGGCATCAATTGTATCGTATCCATCGGCGATTTTCCTCTTTCCTTCACGTGGCTGTTAAACGGTCAACCGCTAGACGCGGAGGATGACGAGGCAATCTCGATCTCTCAATCAGGCCGCAGAAAGTATATGCTGGACATCGACCCCGTCAGGGGACATCACTTGGGCAACTACACGTGCACCGTGCGGAATGCTGCGGGCACCGACAACTACACTGCTGAGCTACGCGTAAACGGTGGGCGGTTCTGAAGATTGCAAAGCCCCAAGGCAGTAATAGTTAATTATTTCCGTAGAATGAGCTATGCCTCATTAAGGTAGATTGTAGTGCAATTCCAATTGGACAATCAAAAATTCCTATCATAATTCACAAACCCTTTCCTTAAACTCGCCACTAATGACTATTCTCTTAAAGCGTTTGATCGGTACGTTCAAATGTTCACACTGCCGTGAACTCTCAAGTTGTTGAATGGTGAAAAACACTTCGTACCTTCCTTTGCAGCGGAAGTGATGCGGTAGTAAAAACGATCCACAAAATCTGCTACATTATATGAGTGTACACCTCGAACTTTTCCGTCCCTACCGACCGTAAGTTTCAGATTAAAAATCCAAGTGGAAGAGAATAGGTAATTGAAGTAGTCTCACTAATTCAAATAAGTTTTAATTTAAATCAATTAATTTCAATTGAAGGTCGAATGGTGGGATTTTTTAGCAATTCTCACGAATGTTCAGTTGCACCAACTCTTACTTTCTTCATTTACAATGTTCTTTTCAGTTAGACCGCAGATTTTGCCTTTTTCCTTCGGTGAGAAACCCATGAATGCGGGCGGAGCCGTGGGCATCAGTTGCATCGTATCCATCGGCGATTTTCCTCTCTCCTTCACGTGGCTGTTAAACGGCCAACCGCTAGACGCAAAGGACGACGAGGCAATCTCGATCTCTCAATCAGGCCGCAGAAAGTATATGCTGGACATCGACCCCGTCAGGGGACATCACTTGGGCAACTACACGTGCACCGTGCGGAATGCTGCGGGCACCGACAACTACACTGCTGAGCTACGTGTCAACGGTGGGCGGTTCTGAAGAGTAGATTGTTAACCCCAAAACCCCATGGCACTTGCATTTATTCTTTTCGTAGATTAGGGTGTGTTCCGACAGAGTAGATTGTTGCGCTTTCCTGATCTTTAATATGTAAACTCTGTTCAACTTTCCACTGATGTCTGTTTCCTTCAAGCGTACGAGCCCGATGCTCAAATGTTCACAGATTTATTCTCAGCTGGGGATGGTAAAGATTTGGGATTATGAGAAAGTCTAGTACTGAGTTCTCTGCGGGTAAATAAGCACCTCTAAAACGAATGGCGCTTATAAATGCGAGAAAAAATTAGTGTATTACTGGTAATTTTCCATCCATTTCATATCAGAAAGTTAATATCAATATACATACGGAGAATCCTCTCCTGTATTATTTCAGTATACATACCTTTTGCGGCTCTCACACGCAACCAATCGTTATGAATGATGTCTCTAAAGAAAGATAATATCACAGAGACGAGATGAATTGCACTTGGACTTTAAAAGTATGAAGGATTTGTTTTAAAAACGCATCTAAATATATCAAATGCAACCCGCAACACTGTCGTATTTTTTAATCTGTATCGTTAAATAACTCCTAAACAAAGCGTTTTAGGGCCTTAAAAACTAAGTTTTTGAGGTCAAATGCTTCAAAGAAACATTCCTCACACCGTATTCTATACTATGAATATTCTATTACATTTGAATATCCTATTACATTTTCCTGATTCAACGCTTCTCAATTCTACCCCGACTGTTCAGAGAAAGTAGAATCTGCAACTGTATGCGAAATTAAACTAATTATTTGATATTCTACGCGATTGAATTACACGGGTGTATCTCTGCTCGGTAATAATGTTAAATAAGAACAGTTAAATTGACAGGGGTGTATTGTATTGTTATCAATATGAGGAGACATATAGAACAAGTGACGGAGGATAAGAGTGTCTTAACCCTAGGATGCATGGGCCTATGAAACTACACGAATGCATATGCAGGGCCTCCGAGGCCCTGCGACATTTTCTCTCAAAAAATGCAAATATTTTTAAAATTCGTCTTTTTAGAGCATACATTTAAATAAAATTAAACCCATACCATTGAACAAATGCTTATTTATTGCAATATTTGTTAATATAACACATAATATTACACTTATTCATTGTGAATTTTTCTAGAATATCTTTACAAGCATGAGGAACAAACAATATGGCTATGTTCTTTGCACACAGATCTGTTACATTTTTCACATACCATTGTGCTTTTCCTGTGTCTTTCATATGGGCAGAAAGAACATCTTCTTCTTTGTTGCACACATCTAAATGTTTCTGGGGTGGGTTCTGGACGCACTATACCGCACAATGAAAGAGCATGTTGCAATGATTTGGGTAAATTTGGTTGATTCGCTCTCCTCTCCATGAGGTTTCTAACTAACTCAAACGACAAGTCTTTCAAGAATAATCTTCTTGTATCATTTCTTTTTGGATAAAACTCTAAATTTTGAGCTGAAAATAGAATTTGACTGTTTAGTGCAGCAACGTCCATAACGTTCATCCACAAGACGAAAGGCCACCGCCGAGTTTGTCTCTTGCACGTGTAATTTTTCACTTTCTGATCCATTTGATCAACACCACCTTTTGTTTCGTTGTAAAAGCATATAATTTCTGGTTTATTTTTCATATTGTTGCTATCAATTGCCTTGTCGTGATGCATTGTGCTTATCAGAATTACTGCTCTTTTCTTTTTAGGCACATAACTCACCATTGTTACTTTTCCCTTGAATCCAAAAAGGGAAGACTTTATCTCCCTCAGTGCAGATGGCAACATTTCTTTTGGTATGTCAGGCTTGTTAGGTCTCAGAGTCCCGACAACTGTAATTCCTTTTTGAAGCATTTCTTCAGCAAGTGGAACACTACAAAAGAAGTTATCAAATGTGATGTTCCGTGATGAACCCTCAACAATCTTTGCCAAATTATTTACAACTCCTCTTGCCAAGTTCTTTTGTACTGGTTCGTTTGGCTTTCTTCCAGTGTAAATGGTTCCGTTTATTGCGTAAGAATCTTTTGAATCACAAAGCCAAAAAATTTTGATGCCATATTTAGCGGGTTTTTTGGGCATGTATTGTACGAAACTGCATCTACCTCGGAATGAGAGCAACTGCTCGTCAATAGTAAGATATGCATTAGGAGTCATAACATTTTGACAATTCCCAATGAACATTTCCCAAACATATCTAAAGGCAGCAAGTTTATCTGTTTGGGCACGTGACGCTCTGGTGCGCCGATCATCGAATCTAATAACTCTTCTAATATCTTCAAATCTATTTACAGACATAGTAGCTCTGTACAGAGGGTTTTGCTTTTGATCTAAAAACAGTTCCCTAACTGGTACATCCCAGCTTTTCTCCACACCAGCAAGAAGTAATAATCCAAAAAATGCATTGATTTCATCAACGGTAATTTGTCTCCAAGTTTTACCCTTTTCTGTTGCAATTCGCCTTCCCTCTAAATTCGAACATAGCAATATTTCATCAATAATATTTTGAGTAACAAAATAGTCCCATGCCTGTTTAGGTGTTGAAGTAGTTATTCCTCTTTTAGGGCCAGAAGTCCATGTAATAATATTATGTGCAAGTGTACGAGAAGAAACTGGAGAATCATGTTGCCAAACAGTACCATTTCTACTAATAAATGTTCCAGCAGTAGGGGGACTAGTAACACTCACCGAAATATCAGCGTCGCTTTCAGAACAAGAACTTGTGCTGTGATCATCACTTTCAATATCTGTCACTAAAGGATGATATTCTGGATCTAAATCTGAATCATCACTGTTCACATCATCAAGAACTTCCTCCTCAATCAGCCATTCTTCCACCGTAGGTTCAAACTCACCAGCAGAAGCTGAGACGTAACGTCTATCTCGTGAAAAAGCCATATTTCAAATTGAAAGCACACGGCGCACTTCCCACTCCTTGCCAAACTGTTTCGCAGCTGAAATCTTACTAACTATACGCAAGATTCTCCAAGATTGCTTGCCAACAAAGGAAAAACACGATAACTTTGTTTCTCAGAATGAACCACGCATTGTAAAAGCCTGCTTATCGCCCCACGCTTTGAAATCTGACTTTTTCACGATAGGGCCTCAAAGGCCCTGCATATGCATTGACGTAGTAGAATTGTATTTTAGTAACTATCTATAAAACTTCTAAGAATTCTTCCTTTGCGAGAAGATCAAATGAAAGTAGAATAATCAATTGAAGATTACACATCCGGCCAGTTCTCATATTTCCAGCATTACAGAGTAACAAGCAAAATAAAAACCGGTAGGGCCTCGGAGGCCCTGCATATGCATCCTAGGGTTAATTCGCACTTCAGCGGTCACCTCTATTTCTCTCCCACCACGACCTGATTCCTCTTGTCTCTGTTCCAGCAGGAGCGCGCGCCTCGTCGGCAGCACCGGGCGCCCCCAGCGAGCAGCGTTCGCCATGCGAGGCGTGCGGCCGTGCGCGTGCGCGTGTCGGCCGGGCGGCGTGCTGTCGGGGCGCGGCCCCGCCACGCCCCCGACGACCCCCGCCCTGGCACGCGCGCTCACGCAGCCCGCCACCCCCGCGCCCTCCGCCGCCGCCGCCGCCGCCGCCCTCTGCCCGCACGCCGCCGAGCTGAGCGGCGCGCGCCCCTATCACGAGGTGCCCGGCCCGCGGCCGCTGCCGCTCATAGGTACGGTTTAGCACGGAGAATTTGTTATATGGAATTCGCATTTGGGCAAAAGGATTTATGCCAGAAAAATTGCCTATTGAGGTAGATGTTGTAAATTTTCTTTTATTTCGAAATTATTTGCTTTAATTCTTTTATCACATTAGTCTTTAACCCCTTTATTAACGTTTTATCACAGAAAATTTGCTATTTTATTGCACAGAATTGACATTTGGGCAAAAGATAAATTGCGTATTGAGATAGATGTTGTAAATTTTCTTTCATTTCAAACTTATTTACTTTAATTCTTTCATCAGTCACATGCGCCTTTAACCCCTTTATTAACGCTTTATCACAGAGAATTTCCTATTTTATTGTAGAGAATTCACACTTGCTTACTTCTTGGCTGTCCGGGTGACGCCGCGTAGTGGGCTAAGAGGCCGAAGTTTCACCTGACATGTCGCAGGTTTCATCAGGGCATTGAGGAAGTACTTCCTTGCCGAGGAAGTACTTCTTGGCTGTCCGGGTGACGCCGCATAGTGGGCTGAGAGGCCGACGTTTGGCCTGACATGTCGCAGGCTTCCTCAGGGCATTGAGGAAGTACTTCCTTGCCGAGGAAGTACTTCTTGGCTGTCCGGGTGACGCCGCGTTGTGGGCTCAGAGGCCGACGTTTCGCCTGACACGTCGCAGGCTTCCTCAGGGCATTGAGGAAGTACTTCCTTGCCGAGGAAGTACTTCTTGGCTGTCCGGGTGACGCCGCGTTGTGGGCTCAGAGGCCGACGTTTCGCCTGACACGTCGCAGGCTTCCTCAGGGCATTGAGGAAGTACTTCCTTGCCGAGGAAGTACTTCTTGGCTGTCCGGGTGACGCCGCGTTGTGGGCTCAGAGGCCGACGTTTCGCCTGACACGTCGCAGGCTTCCTCAGGGCATTGAGGAAGTACTTCCTTGCCGAGGAAGTACTTCTTGGCTGTCCGGGTGACGCCGCGTTGTGGGCTCAGAGGCCGACGTTTCGCCTGACACGTCGCAGGCTTCCTCAGGGCATTGAGGAAGTACTTCCTTGCCGAGGAAGTACTTCTTGGCTGTCCGGGTGACGCCGCGTTGTGGGCTCAGAGGCCGACGTTTCGCCTGACATGTCGCAGGCTTCCTCAGGGCATTGAGGAAGTACTTCTTGGCTGAGGGAAGTACTTTTGGCTGTCCGGTGACGCCGCGTAGTGGGCTGAGAGTCCGAAGTTTTCGCCTAACATGTCGCAGCTTCCTCAGGGGCATTGAGGAAGTACTTCCTTGCTGCGAAGTACTTGGCTGTCCGGTGACGCCGCGTAGTGGGCTGGAGAGGCCGACGTTTGGCCTGACATGTCGCAGGCTACCCCATTGAGGAAGCAATTTCCTTGCTGAGGAAGTACTTCTTGGCCGTCCGGGTGACGCCGCTTAGTGGGCTGAGAGGCCGACGTTTGGCCTGACATGTCGCAGGCTTTCTCAGAGCACTGAGGAAGTACTTCCTTGCTGAGGAAGTACTTCTTGGCTGTCCGGGTGACGCCGCGTAGTGAGCTGAGAGGCCGACGTTTCGCCTGACATGTCGCAGGCTTCCTCAGGGCATTGAGGAAGTACTTCCTTGCTGAGGAAGTACTTCTTGGCTGTCCGGGTGACGCCGCGTAGTGAGCTGAGAGGCCGACGTTTCGCCTGACATGTCGCAGGCTTCCTCAGAGCACTGAGGAAGTACTTCCTTGCTGAGGAAGTACTTCTTGGCCGTCCGGGTGACGCTGCTTAGTGGGCTGAGAGGCCGACGTTTGGCCTGACATGTCGCAGGCTTCCTCAGAGCACTGAGGAAGTACTTCCTTGCTGAGGAAGTACTTCTTGGCTGTCCGGGTGACGCCGCGTAGTGAGCTGAGAGGCCGACGTTTCGCCTGACATGTCGCAGGCTTCCTCAGGGCATTGAGGAAGTACTTCCTTGCTGAGGAAGTACTTCTTGGCTGTCCGGGTGACGCCACGTAGTGGGCTGAGAGGCCGACGTTTCGCCTGACATGTCGCAGGCTTCCTCAGGGCATTGAGGAAGTACTTCCTTGCTGAGGAAGTACTTCTTGGCCGTCCGGGTGACGCCGCTTAGTGGGCTGAGAGGCCGACGTTTGGCCTGACATGTCGCAGGCTTTCTCAGAGCACTGAGGAAGTACTTCCTTGCTGAGGAAGTACTTCTTGGCTGTCCGGGTGACGCCGCGTAGTGAGCTGAGAGGCCGACGTTTCGCCTGACATGTCGCAGGCTTCCTCAGGGCATTGAGGAAGTACTTCCTTGCTGAGGAAGTACTTCTTGGCTGTCCGGGTGACGCCGCGTAGTGAGCTGAGAGGCCGACGTTTCGCCTGACATGTCGCAGGCTTCCTCAGAGCACTGAGGAAGTACTTCCGCTGAGGAAGTACTTCTGGCTGTCCGTGACGCCGCGTAGTGGGCTGAGAGTCCGAATGTTTCGTTTAATATGTCGCAGGCTTCCTCAGGGCATTGAGGAAGAACTTCCTTGCTGAGGAAGTACTTGGCTGTCCGGTGACGCTGCGTAGTGGGCTGAGAGTCCGAAGTTTCGCCTAACATGTCGCAGGCTTCCCAGGGCATTGAGGAAGTACTTCCTTGCTGAGGAAGTACTTCTTGGCTGTCCGGGTGACGCCGCGTAGTGGGCTGGAGAGGTGCCGATGTTTGGCTCGACATGTCGCAGGCTACCTCAGGGCATTTGAGGAAGTACTTCCTTGCTGCGAAGCAATTTCGCTGTCCGGGTGACGCCGCTTAGTGGGCTGAGAGGCCGACGTTTGGCCTGACATGTCGCAGGCTTCCTCAGAGCACTGAGAAAGTACTTCCTTGCTGAGGAAGTACTTCTTGGCTGTCCGGGTGACGCCGCGTAATGGGCTGAGAGGCCGACGTTTCGCCTGACATGTCGCAGGCTTCCTCAGAGCACTGAGGAAGTACTTCCTTGCTGAGGAAGTACTTCTTGGCTGTCCGGGTGACGCCGCTTAGTGGGCTGAGAGGCCGACGTTTGGCCTGACATGTCGCAGGCTTCCTCAGAGCACTGAGGAAGTACTTCCTTGCTGAGGAAGTACTTCTTGGCTGTCCGGGTGACGCCGCGTAGTGGGCTGAGAGGCCGACGTTTCGCCTGACATGTCGCAGGCTTCCTCAGGGCATTGAGGAAGTACTTCCTTGCTGAGGAAGTACTTCTTGGCTGTCCGGGTGACGCCGCTTAGTGGGCTGAGAGGCCGACGTTTGGCCTGACATGTCGCAGGCTTCCTCAGAGCACTGAGGAAGTACTTCCTTGCTGAGGAAGTACTTCTTGGCTGTCCGGGTGACGCCGCGTAGTGAGCTGAGAGGCCGACGTTTCGCCTGACATGTCGCAGGCTTCCTCAGGGCATTGAGGAAGTACTTCCTTGCTGAGGAAGTACTTCTTGGCTGTCCGGGTGACGCCGCGTAGTGAGCTGAGAGGCCGACGTTTCGCCTGACATGTCGCAGGCTTCCTCAGAGCACTGAGGAAGTACTTCCTTGCTGAGGAAGTACTTCTTGGCCGTCCGGGTGACGCCGCTTAGTGGGCTGAGAGGCCGACGTTTGGCCTGACATGTCGCAGGCTTCCTCAGAGCACTGAGGAAGTACTTCCTTGCTGAGGAAGTACTTCTTGGCTGTCCGGGTGACGCCGCGTAGTGAGCTGAGAGGCCGACGTTTCGCCTGACATGTCGCAGGCTTCCTCAGGGCATTGAGGAAGTACTTCCTTGCTGAGGAAGTACTTCTTGGCTGTCCGGGTGACGCCGCTTAGTGGGCTGAGAGGCCGACGTTTGGCCTGACATGTCGCAGGCTTCCTCAGAGCACTGAGGAAGTACTTCCTTGCTGAGGAAGTACTTCTTGGCTGTCCGGGTGACGCCGCGTAGTGGGCTGAGAGGCCGACGTTTCGCCTGACATGTCGCAGGCTTCCTCAGGGCATTGAGGAAGTACTTCCTTGCTGAGGAAGTACTTCTTGGCTGTCCGGGTGACGCCGCTAGTGGGCTGAGAGGCCGACGTTTGGCCTGACATGTCGCAGGCTTCCTCAGAGCACTGAGGAAGTACTTCCTTGCTGAGGAAGTACTTCTTGGCTGTCCGGGTGACGCCGCGTAGTGGGCTGAGAGTCCGACGTTTCGCCTGACACGTCGCAGGCTTCCTCAGGGCATTGAGGAAGTACTTCCTTGCTGAGGATGTACTTCTTGGCTGTCCGGGTGACGCCGCGTACGGGGCTGAGAGGCCGACGTTTCGCCTGACACGTCGCAGGCTTCCCCAGTGTATTGACATCGCGATGTTGTGCGACGGGTGTTATATATTGTCCGGCCTGAGCAGCCGGGTGGGGTGGGTGCGCCGTGATATATATAACCGGACAATATACCTCAACAGGACGAGAATTTCCATCACAAAATCGCCAATTTCCGCCGCAGTACTGGTTTCTATAATGTAAAATAGTAAGACGAGAGAGTAAAAAGGTAGTACTCGGGCAATTTACAACGTTTCTATTCAACCTGAAAGTAGGTAGCGAGAAACGCCAGCAGATGACCATCTGAACATTTACCGCTTCATGTGCTGATTACGTTTTGCAATGGTTTTCCTTTTAGGTCGTTGCATTCATCACAGCTGGCTCGGATTTTAACGGTAGATTGTACTGCATCGTTAAATTCCCATGTTAGCACATCTTACTAGCCTTTGCGACGTATTTATTTCGCACTTGTATGCTTATGCGACTAGCTTCGCAATGGCGGCACGCAGTACTATTACAAGTTGAAGTTACCTCAATTATCGTAAAGTGCATAAGCTACATGGCCCCATTTATGAAGTAGAATATCGTATTTCAATATTTTACACTGTTAGAATTGGAGCTAGTGCAGAACATCCGAAGTTTGTGCTCAGAGTATACGATATCAAGCTCACAATGTTCAAAACTTTGCATTTATTTTTATATAACATAGTCTCTAAGCTTTAGCTATAAAAATTATAAAATATCTACATGTCATAATGACATATTTTGCACAAATTTCAAATTTAATAATATATCATTTATAATATTTCATTGAAATAACTCGTATGTACTAGAATGAAAATTTGCTCTTTTATCCACTAAACTAGTTGAATCCATGCTTTTCCGTCGTATAAAAGGAATAACTTATGTGCAAAAGTTAGAAAATTAATATAATTTCCTATATGGAAAAATGCTCAAAATATTGTGGAATATTGTTCAAAGTTATTGCTATGTTGTCATATCGTCGTGCTAAAAAACTACTTAATTGAAGGGAGTTTACCAAGTCTGGAACAATACAAGCACTATCACAGAGTTGAACTTGTTTCTGAAAATGTAATTGAAATATTTTTTTATTTACCAAGATCTTTACAAGTATGTTGTAACGATCTATGGCAAAGAAATCCTGTCCATCTTAACTTAAAAATGTAATGCGCCACAATGAAGGAAACTTATTTTGTGAGGGAACCCCTGTATCAGACCATTGTTGGACATTACATTTACATATATCCCCCAATCCTTGCATTTATAATCACTCGTCGAACTTAAATAACTCCTTATTTTTGCATCGCTAACTGTTATCTCTCTCGTGTACTTTCTTCTCTAGACGACGAAATGATTTATTGATCGATTGCAAATCCCATTGAAATAATGAAGAAATGATAGGTAAATAATGAAGAAATGTAGATGAGTGTTCATTCTATTAATGTTAAGATATTAAAATGTATTATATTATAAAATAGTTTAATTAGATAAACTGATAACTAACCTAGAGCTCCCTATCTTTCATTCAAAGAAGCAATCACGGAATTTGGTTGAGTACGAATCTAAAGCTTCTTTCTAAACATAAAGCTCCGGTATTTTAAATATAAATATTATTAGGGTCTCGCATTATTTGGTTCATTTTACTTTAAATTAAGCATGTATTTTTTTTTTCGAAATATATCTAAGGATAATATAAAAATTTACTGTCCTTCTATTCGTCTCTAGTACGCCTTTAAAATTACGAAAGAGAGATAGTGATCACTTGTTCCAAAACAAAATGTACATCGTCATGATAAATGTATGTCATCATAAAACTGTATAATGTAAACGTATAATCGTAAAAATGTATAACATCATTTATCATGATAAACGTATAAGAGAAAATATAATTTTAGATTTTTAAACAAATTTAATTAATTATTTCATTAATCACAATAATTAACAAAGAATTAAATTGTTTTGTTTCTAGCCAATACAGAAGCGTATGAAAATGTATTTAAGGAAGAAAATCAATGCAAGAAACCAATTCAAATAAGTGTGGATACTTACATTAAAAATACGGAATTTGAATTTCCACTTATACACAGAGAGCAGTGCTATGACGCAAAGAATACGGAAGTTGTCATATCGAAAATCAACGGTATTTCAAACAGTAAAACAAAACATGTTGTTTTTCTCATCATATATAACGTGGTTCAACCAGGATCCTGACATCTCAAACCACTTGGAATAAATTTTTACTCATCATCATTGGTTATACATGTTTATGGATTTGTTGAGATAGGAACAACAAACATCAAATATTGCTGAATAGGAAACGACTGAAAATGCATCATTTTAGCTATTAATCCATAAAATTAACATTCACCCCATAAAACGTAGTACATATCCCTCGAAGAATCAAATATGAACTAAAAGAAATAATTTCAAAGACGAACACTATGTATCATTAACATGAAGGAACTAAATTCAGTAGACGTGAACTCGTAAAAAAATACATCACATTACAAACCAGCAAATACAATGTTGTTGTTTGTTGAGAAAAAATTGCTTATTCCTGCAGCGGAAAATGCCGATATTTTTAACAAAAAAAGAACTTTGTGTGTTCCTGATACCGAAAAAATTGGACTTCCTTGCTCCTATACGTATTCATCCAGGGTTATCAGCCAGTTTTGAATTACATTTTCTGCTTGGAAAGATTCTAAATGAATCAAACCTGAATGCTGATGCAGAGTGAGAGAATAATAATATTCATCATCCGAGTTAAGAGACTTGCACTAATTATTGCTAATTTACCAAATTATAACAATATATAATAAACATGTAGTTCTGTCAATTAGCAAAGGATAGAACAAGCATCAATGAAAAATATGATAGCTTTCTATTTCGTTATATATTTGAATGAAATCTCGAAATAGTATAACGAGAAATTCTTTGTTTTGAATGCTCCTAGGTGCTTCTACAATTACACGTAATCTAAAATGCGAAAAGAAAGTTTCAAGTGTCATTTTTGACGTTTAATTGGCTATTAAAGTTAACATATTTTCTTTTTTTGTCTCGGGTAACGAAAACTACGCAATTACTCTAAGTAACTGTGTCTTGCGACAATAAAATATGCAAGCTGAATGACTCCCAAGACGGGTTTAACCCTGGTAAGTTTGCCTCTTGCGTCACACAGTCTATGCGTTGAAGGCCACTACCGCAACCCTGAAAACATTAAATGACATTCTCCAATTCTTCATCAGTCGAAGCACATGATAAATGGTATAAATAAGGAATTCAAAAATTAATAATATTGATGATAATAATAATAATAATAATAATAATAATAATAATAATAATAATAATAATAATAATAATAATAATAATAATAATAAAAGTAACAATATATTGTAACATATGAAAATTAACATATTATTTGAATCAGATGACTCTATTAATTTATTTTGTATCTACGACATGCCATCATCGCTCCAATAGTGCGTGACCAACCGACAAAAAGAAATCATAGGTTTAGCTAATGGAGTGCAACATACCCTCCAAGTTCGCAGCGGATCGGTCGGATTCGTCTAGAAGCGATGTTTTTTAGGAAGAGTACTATCCACCAGACTTATTTTAGATATGCGTTATTGTATACAAATCTTAATTCATGTTAATAGCACGCATTAATTTATAAAACACGAAAAAAAATTTATAATTACACGCATAAAACGTTTTCTTAAAGTATAAAAAACCCTAGTGCACTATCCACTTATTATTTTATATATTTTATTATAAATAAATCGTATCTCAATTCTGTGATGTAGAATTTTAGAATCATATCTATAATTAGTTTTATTAAGATACATTTTTAAATAAATATTTCGAGGCGACTGACTGAAGGACCATAATTTTCAAAAAATAACATATAACGTTAAATTTAACAATTGCGTTGCATTAGAATAAAATTGTGTCGGTCAAAATAACATCCTCTCTCCGTGATTTCTTTCATTCTTGACGTGTCTGTTCCTGTTAGACAATTGAAGGGCTCAGAAGAAAAAGGGTCTATCCCACATTTTTTGTGAAATTGAGTTATTAGTATTGTACAAAACATCAAATGTTATTCTTTCACTGCAATATATTATTTAAACCCGATATGAACTTATATGGAAGAGTACTATGATAACAAATGTATTGAGTTATATGATGGACGGTCAGGTAAAATCCTCATTCAGTGTGGGGATCTCCTTATTCTACTGAGCCCTTCAATTATGACCGGTACATTGAAGCTACGCGTCTGTCAATCCAACTGTCAAACAAACGCCCTGATTCCGTTGCAGGCAACACGTGGCGCATGCTGCCGCATGCCTATTATTTAAAACCGATATGCACCGATATGCAAGAGTACTATGTTTAAAAACGTATTGAGTTATATGAGGGTCGGTCAGGTAAAACCCTCATTCAGTGTTGGGGAGCTCCTTATTCTACTACTCCCTTCAATTATGACCGGAGCATTGAAGCAACGCGTCTGACAGTCCAACTGTCAACCAAACGCCCTGATTCCGTTGCAGGCAACACGTGGCGCATGCTACCGCATGCCTATTAATTAAATACAATACGGATTTAAATGCTATAGCGTTGTGTTTAAAAGTTTAAAAAGGTATTGAGTTATATGAGGGACGGTCAGGTAAAACCCTCATTCAGTGTGGGGATCTCCTTATTCTACTACTCCCTTCAATTATGACCGGAGCATTGAAGCAACGCGTCTATCAGTCCAACTGCCAACCAAACGCCCTGATTCCGTTGCAGGCAACACGTGGCGCATGCTGCCGCATGCCTATTATTTAAATCCAATATGGACATATGTGCCAGAGTGTTGTGTTTAAAAGTTTAAAAACGTATTGAGTTATATGAGGGACGGTCAGGTAAAACCCTCATTCAGTGTTGGGGCGCTCCTTATTCTACTGATCCCTTCAACTATGACCGGTGCATTGAAGCAACGCGTCTGCCAGTCCAACTGCCAACCGAACGCCCTGATTCCGTTGCAGGCAACACGTGGCGCATTCTGCCGCATGCCTATTATTTAAAACCGATATGCACCGATATGCAAGAGTACTATGTTTACAAATGTATTGAGTTATATGAGGGTCGGTCAGGTAAAACCCTCATTCAGTGTGGGGAGCTCCTTATTCTACTAATCCCTTCAATTATGACCGGTGCATTGAAGCAACGCGTCTGTCAGTCCAACTGCCAACTAAACGCCCTGATTCCGTTGCAGGCAACACGTGGCGCATGCTGCCGCATGCCTATTATTTAAAACCGATATGCACCGATATGCAAGAGTACTTTGTTTACAAATGTATTGAGTTATATGAGGGTCGGTCAGGTAAAACCCTCATTCAGTGTGGGGAGCTCCTTATTCTACTGATCCCTTCAATTATGACCGGTACATTGAAGCTACGCGTCTGTCAGTCCAACTGTCAAACAAACGCCCTGATTCCGTTGCAGGCAACACATGTCGCAAGTTGCCGCATGCCTATTATTTAAATCCAATATGGACTTATATGCCAGAGCGTTGTGTTTAAAAGTTTAAAAACGTATTGAGTTATATGAGGGACGGTCAGGTAAAACCCTCATTCAGTGTGGGGATCTCCTTATTCTACTGACTCCCTTCAATTATGACCGGTACATTGAAGCTACGCGTCTGTCAGTCCAACTGTCAAACAAACGCCCTGATTCCGTTGCAGGCAACACATGTCGCAAGTTGCCGCATGCCTATTATTTAAATCCAATATGGACTTATATGCCAGAGCGTTGTGTTTAAAAGTTTAAAAACGTATTGAGTTATATGAGGGACGGTCAGGTAAAACCCTCATTCAGTGTGGGGATCTCCTTATTCTACTACTCCCTTCAATTATGACCGGTACATTGAAGCTACGCGTCTGTCAGTCCAACTGTCAAACAAACGCCCTGATTCCGTTGCAGGCAACACATGTCGCAAGTTGCCGCATGCCTATTATTTAAATCCAATATGGACTTATATGCCAGAGCGTTGTGTTTAAAAGTTTAAAAACGTATTGAGTTATATGAGGGACGGTCAGGTAAAACCCTCATTCAGTGTGGGGATCTCCTTATTCTACTACTCCCTTCAATTATGACCGGTACATTGAAGCTACGCGTCTGTCAGTCCAACTGTCAAACAAACGCCCTGATTGCGTTGCAGGCAACACGTGGCGCATGCTGCCACATGCCTATTATTTAAAACCCATATGCACCTATATGCAAGAGTACTATGTTTACAAATGTATTGAGTTATATGAGGGTCGGTCAGGTAAAACTCTCATTCAGTGTGGGGATCTCCTTATTCTACTACTCCCTTCAATTATGACTGGAGCATTGAAGCAACGCGTCTATCAGTACAACTGCCAACCAAACGCCCTGATTCCGTTGCAGGCAACACGTGGCGCATTCTGCCGCATGCCTATTATTTAAAACCGATATGCAAAAATACTATGTTTACAAATGTATTGAGTTATATGAGGGTCGGTCAGGTAAAACCCTCATTTAGTGTGGGGAGCTCCTTATTCTACTAATCCCTTCAATTATGACAGGTGCATTGAAGCAACGTCAGTCCAACTGCCAACCAAACGCCCTGATTCCGTTGCAGGCAACACGTGGCGCATGCTGCCGGTGGTGGGCCAATACACGGTGTCGGACCTGGCGCGCGTGTCGCAGCTGTTCTACCAGCAGTACGGGCGCATCGTGCGGCTGTCGGGGCTGGTGGGGCGGCCGGACCTGCTGTTCGTGTACGACGCGGACGCCATCGAGCGCGCCTACCGCGCGGAGGGCCCCACGCCCTTCCGCCCTTCCATGCCCTGCCTCGTCTACTACAAGAGCGTGCTGCGCAAGGACTTCTTCGGCCAGCTGCCCGGCGTCGTCGGGGTGTACGTTTTTTCACTCACCCCGCGATAGGCTTCATTCACAATGCAAACTTAATGACGTAAATGACGTAAAAACTTAATGACGTAAACGTAATGACGTAAACGTAATGACGTATCCGTAATGACGTAAACGTAATGACGTAAACGTAATGACGTAAACGTAATGACGTAAACGTAATGACGTAAACTTCGACCGGGAGCGGTGACTCAGTGCATCAACTGATGTCACTGTAGTTGCTCTAACCGAGGGGTTGTAGGTTCGACTCCCGTCGGCGATTGGATTTGCGACACTGGTTTTTCGGCTAGGTCAAATTCAGTCGCTGTCTAGAGGAGAATTCTAGTGGCTGGTTGCTCTGATTGGTAGTTTTCCATGGTTACTCCAATTAACCCCAGACGAATGCCGGAGCAGTACCCCCAACGAACGGGCCACAGACCGCGGGCAACCTTTCCTTTCTCTTCATTGTCCTACCTCACCCCTTACACAAACACACTTAATCTAACATGCACTACACTACCACGCATGCTGGGAGACTGGTCGGGGGCTTAGAGCTTCTCCCCACTGAGGCGTTGTTGGGAGATATCTGGTTGGGGAAAACCCTGCTAGTCGACGGTGGGTCGACGGCGGGTCTCACCATCCAGTGGGGGAAGTTCACCGCCATCTCCCAATGGAAAAAACATGCACCATACTTACGGAACTGATGAAGACAGTATTTGACGCGCTTGGAATCGCTAACAATCAACCAATCAACGTAAACTTAGCACTAAAATTTACACGTAAAAATTTCTACTCAAATTGACGAACGTTATCTGGAACGTAACTTTCGCCTAAACCGACCGTTGTGAATGGTTGCTTAATAACTCATTTCTAGGTTTTGCGGCTACGTTATGTTTACGTTTAAGTTTGCATTGTGAATAAGGCCTTATAGCCGTTTTTGCTTTTCATTCCTATACTGTAGACTAGTAACATAGTGCGCCAGGAAAGTCTCTCCACACTGGGCTGAGTCAGGGCCCCCTATTAAAAAGAGCAATGAAGTTGGTACCAAACAGATCGGGCTGGGAAACAAATGAAGGGGACAACACTTTCATCGTCTCTTGTGATTGTGGTGAGTGCGGTATTTACGTTTTCTTTTGTTAGACGTTGCTACCAACATATTTTTTGTTGAAAGCACCATGGTACTATTGTGAAGATACTTTCCTGGCGCGTTGTAGAAGTAATATATAGATCATTGGTGATCGCCCTAAGAGGACATTCAAAGCAGTTGGATGTCAGCTTCCTTTTCGAACCAGCCTTCCTTGGAAGGTCCTTTCGTGTAGGCGCGCCTCGCGGGCGGTCCCCTGATACGCCTGGGGTGTGACTCTGATTTCGCGGACCGCAAAATCCTTCTGCTCACTTTCGCTGGCCGTTGAGGACTTCCATTGAGCGAACTGCCATCATCCGCTGTATTGGCTCCTCTTCGCAATGAAAATCCTATACTTGAGTTTATAGCTTTTCAGCTAGGTCGAATTCAGTCGCTGTCGGGAGGAGAATTGTATTGGCCGACTGCTCTGATCGGTAGTTTTCCATGGTTTCTCCGATCACCAGGCGAATGCTGAAGCAGTACCCTAACAAACGGGCCACGGACCGCGCGCGATCTGTCCTTCCTCTTCCTTGTCCTATCCTCTCCTCTTACACATACACACACTCACACTAACATGCACCACACTCTCACATATTCCGGGAGACCGGTCGGGAGCTTAGAGCTTGTCCCGGCTGGGGTGGTGCCCCGCTGGTGGGAGAGTCCTGGTTAGGGGGAAACCTCACTAGCCGACAGTAGGTCGGCGCCGGATCTCGCCATCCAGCGGTCGGAGATCACCGCCATCTCCCGAGAAAAAACATGCACTACAGTCACGGGACTAATGACCAAAGCAGTTGACGCGCCCGGAAACACGAAAAAATCAATCAATCAATAAATATACTTGGGTTTTCGTAACGTGGCGGATGACATTAGGTCATTTTTACACCTCCCGGCTTATAGAAAAAATTGTTTTAATTAATTCGCGAACGTCTTTCTCAATGGGGCTCATGGCCTCAAACATGTGCTTATCACTGTTATAAAGATTCATTTTACAAGGCGGGAGGTGTAAAAGTGCCCTAATGGCATCCGCTACGTTACGAAAACCCAAGTTTAATCTGAGTATGCTTGGAGGAGTGGAGGGGGCGTGACGTCGCGAGCGGCGCAGAAGAGAGCGGCGCAGGTGAAGGGGAGGCGACAGAGCGAGACGCGGCGCCGCCGCCTGCGCTTGTCACGCGTGGGAGGGCGCGCGACGCCGCCGATGCGCTCCCATTCCCACCGCCGCTGCCCCTCTGCCTCCCACCGCCGCCACCTTCACTGCTGCCCGCGAACACGCCACTGCCACCGCCAACGCTATCGTCATCGTTATCGCCATCGCCATCGCCACTGCCACCGCCACTGCCACCGCCACTGCCACCGCCACTGCAACTTCCACTGCCACTGACACCGCCACTGACACCGCCTCTGTCACTGCCACCGCCTCTGTCACTGCCACTGCCACTGCAACTGCCACTGCCACTGCCACCGCTACTGCCACCACTACTGCCACCGCCACTGCCATCGCCAATGCCCTCGCCACTGTCACTGCCACCGCCACTGCCACCGCCACTACCACCGCCACTGCCACCGCCACTGCCACTTCCACCGCCACCGCTACTGCCATAGCCACTACCCTCGCCCCTGCCACTGCCACCACCACTGCCACCGCCACTGCCACCGCCACTGCCACCGTCACTACCACTACCGCTGCCACTACCGCTGCCACCGCCACTGCGACCAACACCGCTATTGCCGTTGCCATAATCCACCGCCACAGTTCACCACCACCACCACCACCACCACTACTAGCTCCTCCTCCTCCTCTTCATTTTCCTCCTCCTCCTCCTCCGCCATCGTTTCCCATCATTACCACCGCCACTTCCTTTGCTACCGTCAGCTTCAGCACTTCTACATCACCGTCACTGTCACCGGCACCACCACCAGCGTCGCCTCCGGGTCCACCTTCACCAGCATTTCTCTGACCCTGCCCCTTCCTCCGTCTGTCTCACAGCTCCCTCCGTCAAAACCATGTCCACCCCCTGCTCCCGCCCTCTCTCCCACGCCCCATCCTTCTTCAAACTCTGTTTCCAACATCTGACACCTCTGGCACTGTTCTCATTATCGTCATGGCCACTCTCTCCACCTTCGTCCCCGTGTCTGCTCCCGTCTCAGCCCTGCCATTACCACCGCACCACCTCCTCCACCGTCACCGTTTCCCTCATTACCACCCCACCTCCTTTGCTGTTGCTACCACCACTGCTTCGCAGCTCTACATCACCGCTACCATCAGCGCCTCCGCCACCGCATCCGAGAAAGCCTTTCTTTGTCCGCTGCGCGCTCCAGGGCCGATTTCTAGTCACTTGCTGCACGCGTTTTAACCATTTGAAGAAACCGTGTGACTTTTTACGACCACGCAGAGACGGTCGAGGCAATACAGTGGCTAGCAGTGGCAATCACAGAGAGCGAAGAAAATCGGAATAACAAACTGTAAGGCAAACACGTAGTATTACCAAAGCTGAATTTAGACCAGCAGCCAAGTGACTCCGGTTATTAGCGGGCCATGAGGATTGGCAAGAAAGGAAAAACAAAAACTTGAAAAATCGTCGGTGACTACGAGAAGTCGAGAAGATTCTAAATAATTCGGTTTTCTGTGTGCTTCAGACGGACTTTTAATAAAAAAACTTTCATGTGTAAGATGTAATAAAATGTTCTTGTAAAGCTTATTTACTCGGAAACCTCTCAATTTTTTTTTTTTTACTTTTTGGGAAGCCCTAATATCTTGAAGCTAAAAATGTCTCTCTCTGACCCTCCTTACAATATAGAAAAGCTTCTTTAGAAAAAGAAAATGTCACAGATATTCTTTTGGCGAGCTGTATGATACAATCATCCCTCATCTTCTGAGCTTGCTCTAGTGATGATCATTTTTCAAAATATACTTTGAATCAATTCAATTCATCGTAATAAAAGAGTCAATTCCATTTCTAATCTTTATATTTATGCAATAACTTCATTCCTTCACAAAATGTACTTTGTTTATTTTCTCAAATAGATTTATTTGAAATGTTTCTCCATTCTGCCCACCGCTTTCAATTTAGAACATTTTATCATTAAAATTGAATCGAATGATAAGTCGCCCTAACTATGAAAAATAGGAAACAAACCCAGTAAGGCAAAATGAGCAACTAATCAAAACGCATATTGTCCACTGATGAAAAAAATTGAGTTTGATATCACGTAGTGTAGTTTTTAATACATTCTACACGCTCCTGCTTTCAGGTTTCTTAAAAGCGCATTATTTCACATTAAATTAAATGCTTTCTGAAAAGATCTCAAAGCAGGAGCAAGGAGAACGAACTACATGGTTTCGTGTAAAAAACTTCACGATTTTTTATCAATTTTTTTCCACCAGTGGACAATATACGTTTTGATTGTTGCTCATTTTGGCGTACTGTCTCTGTTTCCGATTGCTCATTAGTGAGGATGGATTATCAATTTTCTCAGATTTTAATTCTAAAATTATTTTAATAAAATGCGGTGTCGCCAAAATTCAAATGAATATATTTGAAAAAATCGAAAAGAACAGAATTTTGTGAAAGAGTTTAAGTATTGTGTAAATATGAAGATAAGAAATTAAATTGACTCTTTTTTATTACGATGAATTGAATTGCTTACGATGAATTGAAACTAAAGATGGTGTCGATGTCGCATCTTAGTAGATGAAGCTGACGTTTCGGCCATCTTGTTGTAGCCTTCCTCAGGGCTATATTACTGCGCCTGGAGTCATTGGATTCTTGGCTGTCCGGGATGAGCCGCGTCTAAGTCGATGGAGATGACGTTTCAGCCATCTTGTTGTGACCTTCTTCAGAGCTATACTCCCGATAGCAGTATACTGCTGCAGCAGTATAGCTCTGAAGAAGGCCACAACAAGATGGCCGAAACGTCAGCTCCGTCGACTAAGACGCGGCTCAACCCGGACAGCCATGAATCCAACCGAACCGCAAATTCCGAGATCCTTCCAACTGGTGAACAACTGACCCCCCTCCTGTGAATTGTTGCGTGGGTGTACCAATGGGAAGGGCCAATGAAGTGTGTCCTGCGCAGGCACGGCGAGGCGTGGCGCGAGTTCCGCACGCGCGTGCAAAAGCCCATCCTGCAGCCGCAGACGGTGCGCAAGTACATCCAGCCCATCGAGGAAGTCACCGACGTCTTCATCCGCAGGTGAGTCTCCTCCCTCCCCTTCACCAGGGCGGCAACTACGACATACTAAACAGAGTAGGACATTTATTCATCGGACAAGCATTCCGACCGCCTCTATTGAAGAGATAGAACGACGTCAAGATGAATCACGGACTAACTCCCATCCAACATATAATTTACAGACAGCGGTAGCTCAGTGCATCATCTGATGTCACTACAGCGCCTCTGATCGGGAGGTCCTAGGTTCCAGTTCTGACGGCGGCAGGATTTTTGACACTAGCTTTTTCAGTTAGGTCGAATTCAGCCGCTGTCTGGAGGAGGATTCTAGCGGCCGGCTACTCTGATCGGTAGTTTTCCGTGGTTTCTCCGATCAACCCCAGGCGAATGCCGGAGCAGTACCCTAACAAACAAGCCGCGGACCCCGCGCGATCTGTCCTTCCTCTTCCTTGTCCTATCCTTTCCCTTTACACACACACTTACACTAACATGCACTACACTACCACATATTCTGGGAGATCGGTCGGGAGATTAGAGCTTGTCCCGGCTGGGGCGGTGTCCCGTTGGTGGGAGAGTCCTGGTTAGGGGAAAACCCCACTAGCCGACGGTAGGTCGGCGCCGGATCTCGCCATCCAGCGTAGGAAGATCACCGCCATCTCCCGAGAAAAACATGCACTACACTAACGGACTAATGACCAAAGCAGTTGACGCGCCCGGAAACACGAAAAAATCAATCAATCAATCGAATTGTCCAAAATGTTTTCCAAACCAATCGCGAACAATTATGTCCCGGTGACATGGTTCATTGTCATCCATAAAACTTCCATCATTATTTAGGACCATTAAATCCATTAATGGCTGCAAATGGTCTCCAACAAACTGAACATAACCATTTAATGATTGGTGCAGTTGGGCCAGAGGACCCAATCCATTCCGTGTAAAAACAGCCCAGTGCCTTGTTGACTTCATGGAGTCTACGACACAATCGAACTCTACCCTCAACTCTTACTAAATAGGATCTGATCTAAGCCACCATTTGTCTAGGATCCATTTGTCTAGGGTTTCGATACGTCTAGAGTCCAATCGATATGTTCAAGAGCCCAAGCGCTGCAGGCGATACCGTGCAAAGTCACTTGAGTCGGTCTTCTGCTGTCATTGCCCATTAAAAGCCAAATTTCGTTCCCTGTTCTAAAGGATAGGTCCTTCGTACGTCCTACATTGATTTCTGCGGTTAATTCACGCAGTGTTGCTTATCTGTTAGCAGTCTCTTAGTAAACGCTGCTGCTCTTGGTCATTAAGTGAAGACCTCTGCCACCACGTTTTCCGAGGTGAGAGGTTATACCTGAAATTAGGTTTTTATGACACACACTTGAGGCTGTTAACCTCCGAATATTAAATTCCCTAACGATATCCGAAATAGAATGTCCCGTGCGTTTAGCTTCAACTATCATTACGCGTTCAAAGTCTGTTATTCCCGTCGTGTAGCCATAATCTCATCCAAAAACTTTTACATTTGAGTGCAAATGAAAGCTCTCTCAATGCCCTGTTGTATATTTTCTTGGCGATATTGTCATACTTATATTTGCACATTGCAATCCAATGACTTTTGTCACCTCAGTGTATACTCAAACGCCATAGTAGCCTCTGAGTGAAATTCACATCACCTGTTTTGTCGTCCAAATAATACCTTTTTCCCCTGCTAGATAGCGAATGGAACGTAGTGAAATTTCCATGGTCAAGTGGAAGAGCGGATCTAATGGCCTGACACTCGTCACGTAAAAGAAGGTATCATTGATTAGTTGAATCTCTTCAATGGCGTAGCGATCAGCTTCAGAGTTTGCAGCTTCTGGACAGAAAAAAGTATTTCTGGTTTCTCTCCAGAAGTTGTTTTCAACCCACACTGGAATTTATGATGACAATGATGATGATGATTGCTTAGCGATGATTGCTTAGCGACTCAAGTTCATCAAGATTAAGGTATCCAAAAATTATGTTTTATTAGTGTAATTTTAAATCTTCGTAATTTTATTTCATAGTTAAGCTCACGTATTGGCTGCCACAAATCTTTCGGCTTGTTGATAAACATCTGGTGATATCTCATGGAACCATGAATTCCGACTGAGAGACTCTACTCTACAACATATCGACTTAAATCTCCGCATTCTTCCTTTTTCAGAATGCTCGAAATGAAGGACACCAAAGATGAAATGCCTGCTGATTTTGACAACGAAATACACAAGTGGTCTTTAGAATGTAAGTATTTCCTGTCACACTTCAATACTTAAAGTGCTACTTATTGTGCTTGTGGTAATACTTATTGTGCTTTCATTTTTTGTCCATGTGACATTTATTATTTCCGGGTTAAACTTCGAGAAGTGACTTGTATGTACCATTTATACACAGATTTCTATTTAATCTCTTTTTAATTTGTAAATGTTTAATTTTATTATCGGATACCGTTGAGGTAGCTACTCGTTGTACGTGAAGACCTTGAAGGTAATGGCAACATATGCCACATGTTGAGCCTCTTCTACCAGCATTCCATCCCGGTCGACGTCCTACTGCTTTTCCTCTTTCTGTTTTCTCTTCATTCTACGTACTAACGTAGTACAGAGAAAGTATTTCTATAGCAGAAATCGTCGATTTTTTAAAGAGAAACTCGCATTGGACGAATCTGCTAATGAAACATTGATAACTCTAGTTGATACATGTGATAACGTTTTTCTTCAAAATTGATATTCTCCGAATGATCTGGTGGAGCTCAAATCCTACGAGTTCGTAATGGATACTTTTGATTTTGGGGATACTTTACATGAAACCTCAACAAGATTATCAAAATTTTCTCAAAAATAGTTCCAATTTTTTTAGTTAACTTTGTCCTCGCATAGAACAAGAACACTTAAAAATAGCGTGGGTCTCAATTACGTTCAACTCTGAAGTTTCAAAATTGCAAAAGTTCACAAATTTTTTCGGCTTTTTCCTATATCTTCAATATTAAAAATAGAAATTTATCCTTAATGAAGTCTTTTCCTCAATAAAAACAGAAGTAAGGTCATGAGCAACTTTTCGAAAACAGGAGTAATTTTGGGGTAATTTTGTGCGAAATGTAGGTCATTTCTAAACAATTATTTACACAAAAATGGCTTCAAATTTATTATTTACATTTTTCTTCGGATATAGCAAAGAACGATAAAAATGGCGAAAGGTTTATTTCCGACAGACTCTCCGTATTTATGAACATTGCATAAAAATAACATAGTCAAATTAATGTTTTGAAGGCAGCGATTTTTTCGTTAACAAAATATGTATTAAAAATTTAATTTTTTTAGAAAACAAGTAGTTTAGTGTAATTTCTGCTTGAAGTTAATTCATTTTATAAAAAAAGGTTAAAATTTTTTTTCTTTAAATTTTTCCTCGTGTACGGCAAAGGACGCTTAAAAATTGTGTGTCTTATTTTCGTTGAACACTCTGAATTTTCGGCAATTGCTGAAGTTAGAAATAATGCCAGAAAGGATGTGCTCTCCTTACATCCCTTGTTTCACGTGCCTTATTGTTACATCTATTCACTTATCTAGCAGTGGACATTTTTATTACAGTAGGATAATCACAGTAGGAGTCGACTTTTACGTTGAATCTTATCAACTCGTTGATTAATCACAGCAGTCTTTGTTCTAGAGGAGTTCGCCGTGGGTAGGCAACCAACATAACACTCCTGTTTGTCTTGAGGTTTCGCTAGGCGCTGGAGGAAAGCAGACAACGATGAAGCGATCGCGCTTCGCAGTTCCTTTTAAATGATTCGCGTATCCATGGTAACAACAGACTGTAATTAAGTTATAACATAGACGGTACCTAAGGCTACTTATTTCACTAGTTTAGCAGTTTCGGTGTTGTAATGGTTAGTGTAGCGGGCTGTTATACCCAAGTTCGCTGGTTCAAACCCGATAGAAGCCGTGGAGTTTTAAGAGCTTTCAAAATTCTTCGTGCGCCTTCCTTCGGAGGGAAAGTAAAGCTGGATGTTTCATGTTGTAGATTTAGTGTATGTTAAAAAATATTCAAGACTAAAAGAAGCTTCTGGGCAAAATTCAAAGTTACTATTTCGTTGTCTGAGACATGCATTCGTTCTCTGACCAAACAAGTGTAACAAAATTTGCGAGATCAGGAGCAAGAGTATGTCTGATGGCTTGGGCTTCGACACGTAAAAAAAGTCAATATTGACTTATCGATAGTTTCCGAACGAATATGAATCGTGAACAAGACACTTGCCCATTACCTAAAACCCAGCTTTTGCCTTCAACTGTTTATTACTCAAGGGAGGCGGGAAGGAAAGTCATCGTTCAAGAAAAGTTGTGCGAGTAGTGTATGCGTCCAACGAAGTTTTAACGCTTGGAATGTCATTAGTGCTCGCTGCGAGCTTTTGCCTTCAACTGTTTATTACTCAAGGGAGGGGGAAGGAAAGTCATCGTTCAAGAAAAGTTGCGCGAGTAGTGTATGCGTCCAACAAAGTTTTAACGCTTGGAATGTTGTCATCGGTGCTCGCTGCGAGCCTTTGCCTTCAACTGTTTATTACTAAAGGGAGGGGGAAGGAAAGTCATCGTTCACGAAAAGTTGCGCGAGTAGTGTATGCGTCCAACGAAGTTTTATCGCTTGGAATGTCATTAGTGCTCGCTGCGAGCTTTTGCCTTCAACTGTTTATTACTCAAGGGAGGGGGAAGGAAAGTCATCGTTCAAGAAAAGTTGCGCGAGTAGTGTATGCGTCCAACGAAGTTTTATCGCTTGGAATGTCATCGGTGCTCGCTGCGAGCTTTTGCCTTCAACTGTTTATTACTAAAGGGAGGGGGAAGGAAAGTCATCGTTCAAGAAAAGTTGCGCGAGTAGTGTATGCGTCCAACGAAGTTTTATCGCTTGGAATGTCATTAGTGCTCGCTGCGAGCTTTTGCCTTCAACTGTTTATTACTAAAGGGAGGGGGAAGGAAAGTCATCGTTCAAGAAAAGTTGCGCGAGTAGTGTATACGTTGGCGCTGTGGAAAGCAAATGGCCGTTTCCGCAGGCATTGGCCGCGTGGCGTTGGACGTCCGGCTGGGCTGCTTGGACCCCGACCTCCCCGCGGACTCCGAGCCGCAGAAGATCATCGACGCCGCCAAGTACGCCCTGCGGAACGTGGCTATCCTAGAGTTGAAGGCCCCCTTCTGGAGGTACTTCCCTTCCTCCCTGTGGACGAAATACGTGAAAAATATGGACTTCTTCATCGAGTAAGCACACTAGTATGATAATATAGTTTAATGATAATAATAATAATAATGATAATAATAATAATGATAATGATAATGATAATAATAACAATAATAATAATAATAATATTATTATTATTATTATTATTAATAATAATAATAATAATAATAATAATAATAATAATAATAATAATAATAATAATAATAATAATAATAATAATAATAACCAACCTACAAGAAATGACCTGCCCATATTACAAATATGTTCCCGATACTGTACTTGAAAATTCAAACTTTAAGTTGTACTATGACAGAAATTATTACAGATAATACTATTCACCATAACAGACCAGATATAACTTTTGAAGTAAACGACAAAAGATTGGCTTCCTGGTTGACATAACTGTTCCACAAACAGCTAATCTTCAAACAGCACATGCAGAAAAAATAACAAAGTATACAGAACTAGCAGCTGAAGTCAAGGCACTACGGCATCTCCAAAAAGTTCATATTGTTCCTCTGGTCATTTCGTGCACAGGAGTTATACCAAATAACATCTATAAAAATCTGGAACTTAGTCAAATACCAAAATATACCGATAAAATTATGCAAAAATCGATCATCTTAAACACATGCAGGATTGTTCGAAAATTCCTAAATTGCGACGAATTGACCTGTGTCTTGGTTATTAACCCGACACAAAGTCAAATAAAAATCCGGTGAATACCGAGAAAAACAATGTATAATAATAATAATAATAATAATAATAATAATAATAATAATAATAATAATAATAATAATAATAATAATAATAATAATAATAATAATAATAATAATAATAATAATAATAATAATAATAATAATAATAATAATAATAATAATAATAATAATAATAATAATAATAATAATAATAATAATAATAATAATAATAATAATAATAATAATAATAATAATAATAATAATAATAATAATAATAATAATAATAATAATAATAATAATAATAATAATAATAATAATAATAATAATAATAATAATAATAATAATAATAATAATAATAATAATAATAATAATAATAATAACAATAATAATAATAATAATAATAATAATAATAATAATAATAATAATAATAATAATAATAATAATAATAATAATAATAATAATAATAATAATAATAATAATAATAATAATAATAATAATAATAATGCAAGTCGGTGCCATTCCGGATAGCCGAGATTGCTGAGACAGTAGTCCCGTGGCGATCTCGGATGGAAGGATCGCGGGTTCGAGTGCCGCCTCAGGCATGGGTGTGTTTGTGTAGGTCTCTTTGTGTGTGCCGTCCATCCATCCTTCATTCAAAAAATAAGAGCGACAACTCTTATTTATGCCTCGAACCGGAATCGAACCCAGAACCACATGGGAAGCTAGTACGCTGCCCATGAGTCATTCCAGAGGCATAAATAATAATAATGATAATAATAATAATAATAATAATAATAATAATAATAATAATAATAATAATAATAATAATAATAATAATAATAATAATAATAATAATAATAATAATAATAATAATAATAATAATAATAATAATAATAATAATAATAATAATAATAATAATAATAATAATAATAATAATAATAATAATAATAATAATAATAATAATAATAATAATAATAATAATAATAATAATAATAATAAATTAACATTGAATGATCATCTTCAAGTGGCTTTAGCAATCAAGTATTAATATTTTTAACTTCTGAAATCATTCTAATTATATACAAAATATATGGGTAGCATAACCTATAAAATTGTTCATTTAGTTCATAAAATAGAAAGGAAATAGTCTTTCCGAATGTAGAGCTTCCAAATCCAATTCCTTCTGATTTCTGCCATCAGATTCGGTATTTCATTTTTCTCCAGGGTTTGTAGCAAGTACATCAATGAAGCTCTGGATCGGCTGAAGACCAAGGGACCTGTTCCAGAGAACGAGCTCTCTCTTGTAGAACGCATTCTTGCCACAGAACCAGATCCTAAAACGGCATGCATTTTGGCTCTAGACCTCATTCTCGTCGGCATTGACACGGTAAGTATTCTAAGATAGTTGTGAGCAGCCAAGAAGTCATTGACTCGAGCCGCGGAAGCTTACGTGTACAAAATTGATATTCTCTGATCGATCAGGTTAATGTCGCAGTCCCTTGAATTTGAAACTGATATTTTAGTTTGGACAATACTTTACAAAAAAAAGCCCGTTGAAATCCCTGATTTTTGGATAATTGCAAAAGTTTACAACTGTTTTCGGCGTCTTCCTGTAACTAGAATATTGAAGATGGAGATTCTTTCTAAAAAAATCTGTTTTTTAAATACATATTAAAATAAAAGAATGTACAATTTTTCGAAAACACGAGAAGTTTTCGTGTAATTTGGCGTGATATTTAGGCAATTTTTAAACATTATTTTCTCAAAGACGGCTCCAATTTTTTCCTTTAAATTGTCTCCTCATATGTATCAAAAGACGGTACAAAATATGGTGTTAGTCTCATTTTCGGTGAACTCTGTAGTTTCTAATATAGCAAAAAGTTAACAATATAATGTATTACATTATTCAAAATATAGCTTTTTCTCTTAAATAAAATCTGTTTTAAAAAATCGGCTAATTAAAAAAGAACATGTACACGTTTTTGATAAAACGAGTTGTTTTACGTAATTTCTGATTGAAGATAAAACAAATAAAAAAACAGTTTTTTCAACAACCGCCCCACAGATTTTCTTCAATTTTTTTTTCCACGAACAGAACAAAGGACGCTAAAAATAATGGCGTAGATCTCATTTTCGTTGAAATCTCTTAATTTTCGAAAATGGGAAACTTTGAAATAATACGAGAAAATAGCACCACTAGTTCTAAAGGTTTTATAAGTCTTCAAGACATCCTTTTAACAAATAAATTTCGAGAACAAACTTTATAGGGGATTAAACGTTGGATGCAGGCTTTTGCGGGAGTAAAAACATCCAATGGCGTTTTCCAAAAATTCCTGGTTCATGTTAGTTAACAATGGCGCTCTTGACAGCAAAATGGACTGCAATCTGCTTGTTGCCTATTGCCTCCACCAATTTCTGCCAGTATGCATACAGCTTACATTGTAGTCTTCGTTGGAGCCAGAATCGTAGTGAGAGAAAAGGAAATATGGCAAGGAAGCAGAGATGACCACAGGTACTGATGACGGATGGGCTAATTATTCATTTTCTTACTGTTGTAAACCCTAGCAAATAGTTTTAATATATGGTAGTAAAAGCCCCATGCCAATGTTGAATAAGAATTCACCCATTTTTGAAAGTAAACAAACAATTTTAAAAAAGTGATTTAACAACACAGCTTAGAGGGTCACTGAAATTTCGAGCTTCGTAACTAAGCTTACTCACTTCGGAAGAATTGACTCACATTACTGTTCTCAGACCCTAACCATTCTCGCTCGTAAACAAAGCTATAAACTGTTATGTTGATAAATATTAAAAACTGTAGAAGTAAAAGGAATTAGATACACTATGCTGTTAATAATTGAGATAAATATAATTAGTGTAACAAATGTTGCAGATAATTTACACGTTAAGAAAGTGAACAAATATTACACTTCCTAATTTTTGCATTTGAGTTTCCAAACTATCCCCCTGTTTTGCAATTTTGGGATCTAAAAATTGAATTCATTAAGGCATGATAATATTCTACAATTATTTTCAAAAATTAGTTTTCACATTTCATCAAAATGTATTGTAAACTTCATTTATAATAGTTTCGCAGGTATTTATTTCTGATGTTTTCTTTTAGATCTCCATGGCTGTGTGTTCCATGTTGTATCAACTTGCCACAAGGCCTGAGGAACAAGAAAAAGTCTATGAAGAGTTGAAGCACACTCTACCTGATCCAAAAGCTCAGCTTACTGAAAAGCATTTGAACCAAATGCCATATCTTCGTGCATTTATGAGAGAGGTCTTCAGGTAAGATAGAGTAAATCAATGTAAAAAAATTCATTAAATTTTCTGTTAACATTACAGAACACAAATTTTTGATAATTTTTATTGTTTCTAGAATGTACTCTACAGTCATTGGAAATGGTAGAACTCTTCAGAATGACATGGTTATATGTGGATATAAGATTCCAAAAGGGGTAAATTCTATACTATACTAATTTAATAAAAAGTTAATACAGAAATGTAATGAAAAAAATGTTTAAATTTCAACTTTCAGGTACAGCTTGTGTTTCCTACCCTTGTCACAGGAAGCATGGAGGAATACGTACATGATGCGACAAGTTTCAAACCATCAAGATGGTTGAAACAATCAATGGGTGCTGAATCTAAAATTCACCCTTTTGCATCACTCCCATATGGTTATGGGGCTCGAATGTGTTTGGGGCGGCGTTTTGCTGACCTAGAAATGCAAATATTATTAGCAAAAGTGAGCTGAGCAGTTTTATTAGTTAGTTAATAATTAATTATTAATACAGTAAATATAAACCATCATACAATTATTTCGTGCTTTTTTTGTTTCAGCTAATTCGTTCATACAAACTTGAATACCATCACAAACCTCTGGAGTACAAAGTCACATTTATGTATGCACCGGATGGAGAACTGAAATTCAAAATGATCCCACGATATTAACTTATCTCATTCAATAATCCTGAAACTGTTCCGTCATTTCTACTGTCTTTTCTATTTATATTATCAAAAGAATATAATGCTTTTTCCTATTTAATTGTAAAAAGTATGGTAAATAATATATGAAGTACTTCATGTGATATGTGATAAGTATTAAATGTGAAATCTTATGCTTAATTATTTTCATTGGAATCAGTTGTACAATAAGGAGAAAATATAGACTTTTTCTTAATAATTCGTTGTTTTTCTTCGCTCAGGACTCGAGTTTAGTTCAAAGGGTGAATTGATGAAGAGATCTAGTTTGCATAAGCACAGCACTGTATAAGCACAATACAGATTCTGATGACATGTGATCCCATAGTTGATGAAGTGTAAATATAGCTTACTGTGCTTGATCCTGGTAAATTCTTTTATTGTAGAAATTTATTTTACTAGGTACTCTGTCAATTTGCCAATTTCTACCTATCATTGTTTCTTTTTTGTATCATTGTTTGAACTTTGGGTTTTTAGTTTTTTGAGCTTATTTTTCATTGTCTTAATTCCACATTTTTTCTTTTTGTAGAAATATTGCTTTTCTCATGAATTCAAAATGTTGTACATTTTTACTGGAGAAGTCGAGGTACATTGGAGCAATGACGTCATGAGTTACATGCAAGAATTATTCTCAAAATCAAACAAACAAAATGAAGTAAAAATAATAGTAGGAGAACAACTAGTGTTTTGAAAAGATCATGGTACCTTAAATTCAAATTTTACTCTTGGCGAAATTGTAAAAATCAGGTATGAACAAACTTTTCCAATGTTCCTACTTTTTGTAGATTATGAGAAAGCTTACGTCAGGTATGAGATTTGTTTTAGAGGTTTATTTTTGGTCTCATCAACCTCATTGGGTTATGAGTGAATTTAGTTTCAGTATACGGATATTTCAATAACATTAATTTCTATGTATAGTAATATATTAATTACTATATTAATTGTAATTAATATTGCATTAGAACAATATTTTTTCAATTTTTCTTCACATACTGATGGTGTACATACACGTACAGAAAAACGTACACTTACTGTAGACGTACGAACACTGAAAACATACATTTCTATACACATACACATTCTGTACACATCAATGGTATCAATTACGGAAAGGCATAGCGTGATCATGCAAAGCCAAAACTCAGAATACGTGTAGTATATGATTTATTTATATCAAACACATAAATGAGGTCGCGATGTTCCTGCACCTGACCCAGAACTCCGGCGTTCGTCGTAGCTTCATCGTCATGCGGCAGCCTCGAGCCGCCATTCGGAGGCTGTATGCAGAAGCCAAGAATAAGAAGAAAAAGAACAATATTTATTCCCAACTTGTTTTACCGATACAATGTACATTGTTGTTTCTTGGAATTACTAATCATCGATAACCAGTTGTGATGGATAGCAATACTGAATTTATAATTTATTATCTGTCTACATCTACATAGTATTTTTATGTGTGGCGTGTTTTTTTTAACAATATTCTTATTTTTTAACATTTACAATGTAAGTTTTTGTGAACATACAAAATAAAAAACTTAGTTTTAAATCATACAATAAGTGAAAATTTACAGAGATGCAATAGCTATATTTCCTTAGATAAAATATATAATTCCATAAATAAATTTATATTTAATTTATACAGCAAACAGTTTTAGTGCAATATCTCAGTCAACTTGTTTATATCATTATCGTCATGTTTTAAAATCCAAATCTTTATCTTGTGTTTGAAAATATTTAAGGACTTACTATTTTTCATAGCTAATGGTAATTGATTATATATTTGACGCCCAATGAACACCAAGGTTCTTACTATTAGAGATTTATGAATTTGGGGCTTTTTAATTTGATTAGTGGATTTGCTACGTGTACTGTAATTGTGAAATATTCTATGTTAAATTATTTACGCTTTTGACGTGAAATATTTGTAGTATTTTATATACAAAAAGACGTAATGGTAAAATGTTTAGTTTTTTTAAAGAGGAAGTGAATAATCAGTCTTATTTGTTTTATAGATAATACGGATAAATTTGTTTTGAGTCATTCTTAGTTTCTTAATATACGTCTTGAATGTGCCTCCCCATATTTGGATTTCATATTGCAGTTTTGAATTGATTAGTGCGTAATATAGATTCCTAAGTGTATGGATATCGCAAAAATTTCGTAGATAATAGAATTTTCTTATATTACCCCTTAAATATTTTTGTATACTTATATGATTTTCAAGAAATTATGATATTCTTATATGATTCGGTGGCTGTATGCAGAAGTTCCTTGCTGTCCACGTTGATATGGTACCGGTGTCAACCATAGACATATTGTACTAGACTGGCAACGTTCCATCTCGTAACATTGGCGCTAGTGAAGCCAAAATCTTGCGTTCGTCGCCATCTTTCGTCACTACAGGTTCGTTCGCTGCCTATGCTGTACGTGTTAAATTAATGAGCTTTTTTTCTCAATTTCGATTTGTTTCCGTTGTGTTTTGTGATTTCTGAATCACTTCCACCGCCGTGGTGAATACTTGCGTCGTGTTTGGATGCAATTTTTCGAATTCGCGACACAAGGGAAAAGAAATTGGAATTTCAATACACCGGTAAGTTACTACCTTTTTTTTACCTAGTTACTGAATTTTACTGACTGTAGACGATTTGTTTATGTTAAGATTGTATGATTAAACAACTAATTAAAATTGAGTAAGAAAAGAATAAGTTTGTGTTGATTAAAGTTCCTGAGGAGTGATTTGTAAACCTAACCTCTAATGCCTTTTTGGTTTGTTCTGATTTTGATTAGTTTTCCAAAGCGAGAAGATTGCAGAAAAGCATGGGTTACTGCCATTAGGAGGGAAAACTGGCAACCAACATCAGTGTCTGGTGTTTGCTCCCAACATTTTCGTCATTGTACGTGTAAACAATGTAATTTACTTTTGGGTCAGCTGATCTCCATTTCGATCAGGTTTTCATCCAGTTTCCCTTGATCCATGAGCAAATGCTGAGATGGTCCCTTGCCTTGCTTCTGGATATTTAAATGTAGCTTTTTATCCTTCTCTTAAATGTCAATACAGAATGGACACTAGTTCTGTTTTTGACTATAAAGCAATAAAACCGATTTAAAACTTTGATATTGTTTTATTTCCCAAAAATATTTCCTGTTCAATATTGGAGTTTTTATTAGCAACTGTACGTCGACAATTTGTGTTCTTAGATTTTCTAAGAGTTCATTGGCGTATAGCAGTATATGTCCATGAGTGATAGTGTAGTGAACCAATATGGCGGGGGGCGCAATCAGTTGGCTTCAAAAAGAATCGTTCATTGCCAGTCTAGTTCAGTACCATGGTGGAAATAACACCATGTCTATTTCCACCATGTCTAGTACTATAAGTCTATGGTGTCAGCACAGCGACCTCTAAAGGCCCATTCACAATGCAAACATAAGCATAAGCATGGCGTTGACATAAAAGTTAGGACTACATCTACAAGTGGACTCATTCACAATGCGTTCGCATAAGCATAACACGTAAGACGTTAACTTAAGAGCTTGCAAGCTTCAAGCTTCTGTGCTTATGCTTATGTCAGACATAAGGAATGAGCCAATCACAGTTCGTTAACTCAAAATCGAGTATCGAAGTCGATCGTGTCGATTCGTGTGCTGCGTCTCATAGCCAATAGAAACTCTTATTTTGCCTGTGTTTATGTTCGACATTGTGAATACGCCAACTCTTCGCGTGTGTTAATGTCTATGTCTATGTGTTATGCTTATATTTGTGATTACATTGTGAATGGGCCTTAACGTTCCCCTTTGCGAGCATTCGAGAGTCGAGGTGCGTGGCGTGTGAAGAGCCCGTCGATTCGGATAACTCTCGATGTTCTTCCGAGCTGTGAGAACGACATTGCTCCGGCTTTCTCCACTTTGCGGTACTTGTCCAATGCCTCAACAAAGATGCCAATAAAAAACTACGCTGGGATCCATCGTTGCCCCCCCCCCCTCCATTTGTATGCGACTGTCCAAACCAATGACACGTAGACGAACTACTAGAGTAACAACAGTTGCCTCAAGAACCGGAGATTTCATTAAAGAAATAAATTGCAATTTTCAACTAACCAGAGATTTCAACAAAAATTAAACCTGAACTCTTAAGCGTCATTTGCGATATCTGAAGACAAAGTTTAATAAAAAAATTGAGCCATTTTTGAGAAAATTTTGAAAATAAATTGAGGCTTCATGTAAAGTGCCCACAAAAATCAAACATCCGTTTCAAACTCAGAGTCTCGAGTTTCTTTAAAGTGATTGAGGAATATCAATTTTGGAGAAAATCTTTTGGACGGTTTTGGTGCTAGCTTAGGCCACCGACGGACGGACGGACATACTTCTGTCGTCAATCGATTTTTCGGTAGCTAGGACCCGCAAATCGTGGATTCTAGCTACACGACGTGTTAGAGAAAGTAATTTATAGAAATAAAATGTATACATGATTTCGTCACCAGGTCCCAGCAATGTGAGTTTTTCTGTCAAAATTCACCGCTTTCCGGCGCACGATTACAATACTTTCTTCGAGTTCAAGAAATCATATAGTTGAAATTTTCCACTTTTATTTGACGTCTTTTAAGTGTCTTTGAAGTTCTTTGACTGCATTTATGTATGTTGTCTTCCTGTCTCTTCTGTTGCCCCCATACATCTTTTACTGGTACACTATAATAAGTCTTTTTCAGATCAATGAAAATTATGTGGAGTTTCCCTCCTCACTCAATTGTTTGTTTTTTCTATCAGTTGTTTGAGACAGAAACAATTGTAAAGAAAATTATTGTCTATAAAGGATCTTCCTGGCCTGAAACCACTTTGTCCTTCTAGGTCTGACATTTGCATTTCAATTCTCGTCTTTAGCTCACGTCCAAAAAATATATCCCAAGATGAAGTCACACTTCTCCCTCTAAAGTTATACAAAAAGTATTCCTGCATATTCCTATATTCAATATTTAAATAGTATTATAGAAGATTTATTTGTTATAATGTACAAAAAAACAATTAAAAACGCAACCCTAAGGAAGGCTGAACAGTTCTTCTTCGTACCATCTCCTTAAAGGGATCTGGAGGAGAATTCTAGCGGCCGGCTGCTCTGATCGGTAGTTTTCCGTGGTTTCTCCGATCAACACCAGGCGAATACCGGAGTAGTACCCTAACAAACGGGCCACGGACCGCGCGCGATCTGTCCTTCCTCTTCCTTGTCCTATCCTCTCCCCCTTACACACACACTTACACTAACAGCAACTACACTACCATATACTCCGGGAGACCGGTCGGGAGCTTAGAGCTTGTCCCGGCTGGGGCGGTGCCCCGCTGGTGGGAGAGTGCTGGTTAGGGGGCACCCCACTAGCCGACGGTAGGTCGGCGCCGGATCTCGCCATCCAGGGGGGAAGATCACCGCCATCTACCAAGGAAAAACATGCACTACACTAACGGGACTAATGACCAAAGCAGTTGACGCGCCCGGTAACACGAAAAAATCAATCAATCAATCCTTCAAGGAAGAACTGTATAAAAAGGGTAGTCTCACCAAGACACGTTGCTTAAGAGTCCTTCAGATGTATATAAAGTATTTTACATGTGTTACATTTATATTACAGGCATCTTTCTTAATATTAATACCTGCAATTATAACATCCGTCAGTACCAGATATCCGAATAGGCTGAGTTGACTGCAGCGTGGGGCGAGCAATTTTTGGGGGCGGACGATTTTTAGCGGATGCAAAATTTCATAAGGCGAACTTTTTCATGTTTTTTTAAGAAATATTTATGTTTATATTTGTAACAAAAGAAAGTGTTAATTAATCAAATTGTCGAAACAATCACCCAGAAATCTTCCGTTGATGCAGAATCTGACGTCGACCATTCTTCGAGAATATTGTTAGTGGAACCGCAAGGTAATACTCGCAAACAAGAAATTAGCATCAACCCACAGTGATAATAACATTAACATATTACAAACGCGAAAAGACCCAGTGCAGTGGAACGTTGACGAAGGTTTTAGAGAACTGGTGGCCAAATGAAGGCATCAATGTATTTCGGCAAAATGATATCAATTTTTCTAACTCTAAAAGCCAATACACAGATCAGTCTATGAATAATCCAAGTGGCGAACGATTTTTCTCTGCATTGAAGCGCGTAAAACAATAAAAGTGCGTCAAAGAAAACGAGATTCCGAATGACAACGCATATTTTATACGTAGTACATCTAAATGTTATTTTGACTTTATTATACAATTTTTTTTGTTACAAAATGTAAATAATACTCAAATGTTATAATTTACGTTATATTTTTAATTTATTGATCTAGAAATGTTTTGTTATAAAAAGTTGCTATTATAATCAATCAATTATACATAGTCAATATTTGCAATGGTTACAAATATTGTACAACAATTTTTTATTCAAAATATTATAAATAACTTGATAAAAACAAATTGAAAAAAGGATGCTAAAATATTTGACAACCTGGGGGCACTGAAGTCAAAGTCAGGCACTGACATCCATAACATAATAACATAATTTACGAGTTGTGGTAGATTGTATCTTTGTGATAATAAACAATCCATAAAACATGCGTTGTGCAAAAAAAAAAAATCTAAATGTGAAGAGAGAAGGATTAATTCAAGATCATAATTCTTGTTTGCTGCTCTCGTAAATATCTAAATTGGTAGAAAGATTAAGATATGCCATTCAGAAACTTATTTTCAGGTTTGGAGTTACAAAATCATTGAAAAATTTTGTGGGATGTAGAAAATACTTCAAATTAAAATTATTATAACGTGAGAAAACAAAGTCCTCAAAAATGGTGGAAGTACCAGGCGAAAATCAATCAAGTAATTAGAAGAAAGAGTAGAATTTGCTAATCGTTATAAGACATATTCTAAGGAGTTGTGAGATGAAGCTTTATTTATTGATGAAAGAAAATAGACCTACATGTTTTTTTCAAACAAATGATGAGACAGTGTGGAGAGAAAGGAAGACGAAGTTGGTACAAAAAAATTGCTTCCTTCATGGTGATAGGAGTAACATGATTTGGGGCTACTTGCATGCAACTGCGGTAGCATCTTTAGAGTTTATAGCTGGAATTATGGATCATAATTCTATTAATGAATCCAGCATCCCATGCCAAAACATTGGAATGTACAAATGGATATGGTTGTATGGAAGCAAGCAATACAATGCACACTGACCTTCATTATCTACTGTGCACATTAGTACTCAAAAATATACCATAGGTATACCTTTGCATCTCCCAGACAACAAATCAAATCCAATATTTCTGAAAAGACCTTAAAAGTAAACTCACCAAAAGAAACATCTCTACAAAGAAATCAGTAAGTTTCTTTCTAAAACTTTCTCTAATTTTGAAAAATATAGAGGAAGATAGGCCAAACATCACTATCAATTATGCCTAAAAATTAATCATTCTATTCCTTAAAAAATTCCTAAAACAAAGTAGACTAATCAACAAGTTGTCAATCATGTCAAACAAAATATTTAATCATAATGTAATCAATAAAAAGAATGCCAAAGAATGTACGAATTCCTTTAATGCATAGCAATTTTTTATATACTGATATTTTTATGGCTTATATATTATCAAACTCATTAATTTTTACTTAATTATTTCTGAATAGTACACAAAAATCATACCATTTTGTTTCATTTTACTTAAATGAAAGCAATTAAATAAAATAAAGAATTTTTTGTTAAATTATCCACTATACAAATACTTTTTGCCGTGATTAGCTTCTGAATCACAAAGCTCTGTCTCACTCGTTACATATTTCTCTTGTACCCAACATTCCAACTCATAACAATGCCACCAACTGTCAATACACCTCATCAGTGATCTCAACTATAAACAGAGTTGACGATTGCCTAGACTGCAAACCACAGCAAGGGGGTGCAATTTTGGTACATTTTTATAATAAATATTATTTTAGTTTTTGTTTTTTTTGGGCTTATTCATACTGATCATATTATCAATAAAATAATTATTCATTTTGTAGGAAGAGAGCTTGATATGCATAATTTACTATTGTTTCAATAATTATCGAATTCATTTTACTTTATCATTAATGTCTTAACGTTTATATTCTGAACAACAATAATAAGTAGGAGTGTACATTATTTCTCTCTTCTGAAGAATTTATTTGGGAGAGTTCATTATTATTATATTGGGGAGGAGCAAACATCTCATTTTGCCTGGAGCTGAAAATAAACTAGCACCAGCCCTGACTTTAAGAAGAGGTTGGGAGAAGGCAGTGCCAACCATCATTCCATAAATCAAAAATAGACATCTTAGAATGTCTCCTAAAACAAATGTGATAGAAATGCAGTTAAAAAGGCATTCTTAATACTACAGTATGTGTGTAGCAACAACTGTTTCTAGAAAATAAGACATGTCTGTATTCATACAAATTTTGTTTTTCCTCTGGATGACAAAAATTACAGACATGAGTTAACACAATCATACTCTGATTCCCTCGTATATCCAGCTCATTAACTTCCAGACTAATTTACACTCCACACTGAACCGAAATAGTAAACCTCGCAATCAACCAAACCATCCCACATGCAAACAATAACTCGAAAATGAATCAATTTTATGATGTGCTTAACACAAGCAAGTCAGAAATAGACAAAATATTAACCAGAGTGTATCTTGAATAAACCCCAAGTCACGGCAGGTTCAAGAATATTTCCTCTTTTAATATTTGTTGCAAAGTCCAATGTCTTTTAAATAAGCCCTTCCCAACAAGAAAATCTTAGTTGTAGGTAAACACTCTTTAAAATTCCATAATGAAATTATCCTTCGAGCATATCATAAGGAAACTGTTTTTAAACTCTTCTGGTATAAAATGAAATAAAATTGTTGATATAAAACATGGAATTTAGTTACTTCACAACAACAACAAAACGGGAAATGTGTTATGAGATGAAGGATTATATGAGAGTTGTTGTGTGATAAAAGAATGAAGTGAAAGTGAAATAAAATGTGAAAGTGAATAAAATTGAATAAAAATAAAGGCTTTTTCCTATCAGATAGCTCATGTTTTTATTGCACATTTACTTTACTCCTTCCAATACACTTTTTTTTCCAGCTTAGAGTCAAGAGGAAGTTAGGACTCCTCTACATTTGCCTTGACAAGTGAAAACTGTACAAGTTTTTGTAAAAGGCCATAGAAGGCCTTACTATTTTTAAAGAGAAATCTTATTTAAAACATTTAAACTCCAAATAAAAACTTGACTTTGTTAATTCTAATGATCAGAGAAGTAATGCAATGCAGCTAAATGGGTAAATATTATTTTAGTTTTCAATACTAATTGTAAACAACAAACAAAACAAGTAGATAACAAAATTTCTATTGAAAGCAAAAATCCTTAAATAAAGTTAGATTGGCCTTCAATTCTCAATCAAATATTCAGTTAAATAAATCTGATATGAAATGTCAACTTTAACTTTCTTTTAAGATTTCTCAAAATTGAGTTAATGTATCACATTAATTATTCTAAATGTACTCATTGTACTATCACTGTATAATACATGAGTTCAAAATATAAAATTAAATATTCCGTGTTTAGTTTAGAGAACAATATTCCTGAAAATTACTATAAATTCTATAGAATAATGCCTCCTCTAACATCATCAAAAATCATGTGTTCCAATGTAATTTTAAATTTTAAAATTAGATGTGAATAATTTAAAAAAATTAAAGCTTTAATGGGGAAGCTGTCTGCTCATTACATAACAAAAAAAAGAAAGAATAAATCACAAATTTCTTCCATAAATCACTTGCTTTGAGAAACATTATCTTGCTGGAACTCAAAACTGTTTTTCCAAAACAAGCAAAGGAAAAGAAAGTGCATGTATCATAAACGAGAATTTTAAAAAAATATATTATTTTCCAGATCTTGATCACCACCATTAAGATGGTTTAGATGGGCATCACCCCTCCCCAACTAACAGACATGAATTGATGTGTTTTTAACATGACAGTATTCAAGATGGCAAATAAACACCACAGAATGAATGGTTAGCTAAAATACAGGTTTCAATTACCCAGTGCTCTCTCTAGGTTACAGCACATGGCATCTATGGCAAGTGTCATGGGTGCCTAAGGCAAAGGGCAAATTCAGTATTGTGAAAAAATTAAATGACAATATTTCGTTTAATTACAGAAATGAACTCTTTATGGTGAAAAAAATGGAAGAACATTTGGTAAAATAAAAGACTCTTTTCATGCTCCAAACTTTTATGTCTTAATGTTACTTCATCACATTCCATTTTTATCACTTTTGATACAAAAAAAGTGAGATGTTTACACATGCCTTATTAGAAATATTTTCTTATTCCTTTCCTTGTATGAATTCATGTTTCTTACCTTATTTCTTTCATTATATGGAGAGCTTACTCAAAATTTTGATCATGTAGTTATTATTTTTGTTTGCAATTAAACTGCACATCATTAAACACTACATTAGAAAGAAATGACCCCTGCCTTGGAACAGCATCCAAGTAGATGGGGCCAAAAGTTTTGGGTTGGGATCTCAAATAGGTATTTTCACCACATGATTGTGACATGTTTGGCTTCTCATACTACAATGAATCACATCTGAACCATTATCCCCTCCATGATACATTCATCATCATCATTCACTGCTCATACACACTGTCCTTTCATCATCCATCCAATGAATCATAAAAGCAAAGTACCAATGTGATTGTCTGCCCAGAAAAGGGCATAAATGTCATAAGCCTTCTTCCTCCCCAACACTTTAAAGAATTTTAATTATTTTATTCTAATGAAATGTGAAAACTCTTCCACATAATTGTCTAAACATATAGGTTTACCAAACACGATCTTTCAAGCGTACACGTACTTTTGGAAGGTGTCAACTTAAAAACTCTTTATTTCATTAGCATATTTTCATGCTTTTTACTCATAATTTCTTTAAAACATTTTTATTTCAATGTAACAGTAAGTATATAATTTCTTAAAAGTTATTATAACAATCTTCTGATTAAATATTCCTCTGTTCCATATTTTCTAACATTTAAGATGATAGATTTTTTCTTTATAATATATTTACAGATAAACTGATTTTGTGACTACCTTGGAATGCAAATCTCCATACTAGTAAAATAATAAATGTTGCTTTAAGAAGGTTTCTTCAGCTTAGAACAGCCTACATTAAACTACAATTTAATAAAATTTATATGATTTTAATAATGTTTTATATTATCTTGACGTACGATAATGATAGGTATCAGTTAAATTAAATTAATTAAAACATATTTTAGAAAGTTTGTATCACTGAAAATTTACATGGAATAACCGAAAATTCTTGACATAAAACTTATTTTCAAAATGCTAATAAAAATATTAGGGTTCCGTATAATGGTTAGCCCTCTTCAGAACACAAGACATTCAGAGCAAAATATTAAAATATATATTATTCAAAATATACATATGATAAAATGTTGCTATAATTGAAGTGAGGATTAACATGTATCATACTCTTTGACATGACATGACTCTTTGATATACTCTTTGACATGTATCCTATAAATTCATGAAATATAGAAACACATGATTGGTTTTCTCTACGAACGACGATACGTGCTACCCCATTTCATCTTTTTTATTTCGACGATCGACGATATGGAAACCTACAATATACCACTACATACACGTGTAATATTCACTACACTTGGATTTACTACTTACAACTATAAAGCAATGTGTCCATTGCGTAGAAACATTAACATTATTAACAAATACACAATGAATTACCTTTTCTATAACAACACTATTGTGAAATACTTCAATGATTCTCATGCAGCACCAACCGGCGCCGTGGCTTAGTTGGTTAAAGCGCCTGTCTAGTAAACAGGAGATCGAGGGTTCGAATCCCTCCGGTGCCTGGGGCTTCCGCACCCGTTTTTGTTTCCTGATACAAAAATATTTTATACCTTTTTGGGCCGCCATATGAAAATGTATTCCTATTTTAGGCTAAGACGCAATGGAAACAACAATTAAAATATTTTTAATTTAAATCATCGCATTCATTTTTTATTTCATTTTATGGGAAATATAAATCATAAATCCAATAATATGTTAAAAGTTAGAGCCCTTGAAATAGGGACGAGGTGGCCGAGTGGTTAAGGCGTTGGACTGCTAATCCAATGTGCTCTGCACGCGTGGGTTCGAATCCCATCCTCGTCGTCGGCTTTTTGTTACACCAAAGAAAAGAATGAGTTCTCTTGAAGCTGATCTAAACTACCTTCTACCAAAACAAAGATTTCTGTTGCGAATAGCCATGAAGAATTGTTTATAATTGTATTTCTTATCGTTTAGATTCCCCTAGTAAACGTGGAGAGACATTCATTTTTGACTCAATATTCAATAAACAAAACAAGTGAATTTTCAGGAAAATGCCGCAAATGAAATGTATAGTGACTGTCAGAGACATTTTATTATTTCTGACAGCATTAAAACCAAAATAACCCATAAATGTGATTAATAGAAGAAAGAATATTTTCCTTTACTCAAAATACAATGTAAAGAATTGCATAGGCATCCCAGCCGCCTCCGTGGCGCAATCGGCTAGCGCGTTCGGCTGTTAACCGAAAGGTTGGTGGTTCGAGCCCACCCGGGGGCGAGATCTTTTGAAAGTGCTGGCTACATCATCCAAAGCCTTCAAGAAGAGTATATTCTGAAATATATTTGTGTTTCGGCTTACTCTACAAATTCTGGAAATACAATTTCAACAGATGCAGTTCGGAACGAATTCATTGTACCTTGTTTAACATATTTTCAATCGATATTCCCTGCCTGATGTACATTGACAATCGGCGTATATATAGAATTACCATCATCAGAAGAATAATTCTTCGGGAGCATTTAAAGTACATATTACAGAATTGCCATGTTGAAAAATTTATTGAAAACTGTGGAAGAACACAAAAACAATTATGTCGGAAATTTATCATCATAACAGATCGAACTCTCAATACTAATTTGAGTTGAAAGTATTGCTGAGTATAGTCGCAAATGACACAGCAAAAGTATTTTTTTACAATAATAATTTGCAGTATTACAAAATACTGCCGACTATCTTTCGCGGGCCCTCTTGAAACAAAGCTGTTTATATCTTCGGTCAAAATACTTCTACATTAGATCATCAACAATCCGGAATATTAGCGACCGGGCCTCTTCCGGTTTATCAAACTGTCCGGAATTTCGAAATTAATCAATAAAAGAGCGGGTATACGTACAGATACGAGTTTTGAATACGTACATTGTTTTCGTAAATTCTCGAGAAAATCGAATCGAGTTAGACTTATGATACAGAGACTTTAGTCACCGATGGTACCGTCAAAACTTGGCCGTTACTAAAGGAGGCCGCTTGCAAAAGAATATGAAGTTACTGGTAGCGTCAATCAAGTCTAATTGTAATCACAATTCTGGATTTGTCACTCATTCGTTCTGACCTCGCCAAATCAAACAAACAAACTAGACTTGAAGAAGCAATTTATATCCTGTGGAAACTTCACAGCAAGGACATGGCAGGGTCATCTGATGAAGAAGGAGATCTTTCGGATGGGATTAACTCACGCGGTCCAACAGTCGTTACCAGATTCCTGCAGGAGGCAGGGACGGATCCAACGACAAATTTTGGGAGGAGAAATTCAACATGTTTAGATCGCATGTGTCATATTACTGATTTTGTAAAAATGTCGCAGGCTACACTCAGCTCATGCTGCATTACGATTTTATTCGTTTTAATGATTGTCCGAAAATACTTTTGGTTGGAATTTTCGTTAACATTAATAGTTACTGAAAAATGTTAGGGGGAGGGGAAATTCCCCTCATTTCACTCCCCATGGATCTGCGCCTGCTGAAGGGAAGAATAAATTAGCAAGTAGGAATGCTGTAAAATGGGTGAAATGAAAGCGTTTTTCTTTCATTAAAAGGTATTTATTATAATTATCTGTCGTTGCCTGAAACAGAAAACAATTCCCCTGCGAGATAAGCGACTCTGGATGACATTATTCGAAGAACTCTGAAAAAGCAAACCGTCGTTGGAACATGTAAACCAACAGGAATAGAAATAAATTTTAAAAAAATAGAAGGGTACCAAGGACGGAAGGAGATGTAAAATGGCCCGAAGGGAGGAAAATGAAACATAGTGAGATCAAGGAATACTGGAAGAACAAGAAAGAGCAAATTAAAAGGAAGGGTTGAAATTGTCTCGAGGTCCCTCGATGACTCTAACGAAGAAAGAAGTAATCTATCGCATTTTCCGTTTGTTATAACCAATTCAAAATTCCTGGAGGTGGCCTGTTAATAAAGGTCAATCTATGTGCCTGGCCGCTGGGCACATTCAGGATGCCGCTGAAAAGAGGGTGTATTTATATGTTACATTTAATATTTTCAGATTTTATGAAAAAATGAATCAATTCCATAAAAAACTACAGTGGCGGTTACCCCTTATTGAAGAGGTCGTGTGACCTGGTTTCACTTTATTGACAAATCTGAAGTTGATGAAGGTTTATAAGACTAGAATAAGACTTGTTTCTTGTCCTCTTGGGTTTATCTATGCCTGTACAGATGAGCTAGAATGATATTTTGAAATATCTGCCTTCTAAACTGAAATGCTGAAATCCACCATTTTTTATGAGCAACAATGAGAATGGAAAACTTACGAAAGCATTCTACACAGACTTAACACGGAAATATATAATTTACTTCTTTTAAAAAATAAACAAACAAAAACGCGTATTTTGTGGCACGCTTTATTTTCAGGCGAGAAAGGAGAAATCGCGCATGCATTAAAAATCTTGACTCCCCACATAACATAAATGTGATGATTGTGCTCTGTGATTTCACCGTATCTATTAGGGAACTGTAGCTAAAATAGAAAACTCGGAGTAGGAAATTACCTTTTAGGAAAATGCACGTCCTAAACAGAATATTTCGTGTACTTCCATGAATTATGTGATTAAATGTAGAGTCAAATATTATGGTGCTAAATAAACAAGATATTGCAAAAGAAGTTGTAATAAGTAAAACTAGGCGAAACAAATATGTAGATTTGATAAAATTAAAAAAACAAAAAGGGGGAAAAAAAGAAGGTCCCACCGAGATTTGAACTCGGATCGCTGGATTCAGAGTCCAGAGTGCTAACCATTACACCATGGGACCCACAAGACTCCTTCTGGAGAATTATGAAAATTATAAACACAATGTTTTATGGCTATATATCTAATTTATTGCATAAAAGTTATGAATGTTGGAGTTCATTTGTTTCCTTGATGAACTTAAAACTTATTCGCCAAGGCAGTATTTTACAATCAACGTCTAAGCGTTCTCTTCAAGCGTGTGTTTGCGGGCTGACAATGTGCTTATGCCGTGTCGGAGATCGGTTAAATTTCAGTTCTCAATCACTACCATACGGTGTATGTGGCTACGTGTGCGGTTAGGTGGTTTCATTTTCAGCTGTATTTGCTAAAAATTTGGTGTTTTACTTATGGTGCAATCGTGTAGGTGATATTTTTAGGAAAAGGTGATTTTGCAGGGACAAAATGTCGGGGTCAATAGAAATCCCTTTGAGGGATAGCGATGAGGTAAGGAACCCAGAATTTAACTCGCATTACAGTGAGAGTAAAATCAAGATTTTGTAATTTAATGTTTTTTAATGTCTCATATGTTAATTTCATTGTTACTTAAATAGATTACTTATCTTTACTTTTCGGTTCTAAGCCACATTTGGTAACTATTTTTTGTAGAAGTAGTACATTTTTGTGTTCAGACCACCAATTTTTGGTCTATGCTCTCTGTAGGTTATTGAGTTGGACCTTTCCCAACTACCTGAAGGTGAAGAAGTGTTGGGTATCTTACGGCAAGAACATGCAACCCTTAACTACTGGGTTACTCTGGCTGTGAGTATTTTCAATTTTATTTCATTCTAATTTTTAAAGTATATCACAGTGTACTTACACTGGGGTTTATAAATACATATACTGTGATTTTTCTTGAACTGAAAATTCTTGTTGCAGTTGGAGTATTACAAGCAAGGAAAAGTGGAAGACTTCATTAGAATATTGGAAGCATCGCGTACTGATGCAAATGTGGACTACAGGGACTTTGAGAAAGATCAGATGCGTGCCCTGGATATGTTGGCTGCACATTATGTTCAAGAAGCTAACAGGGAAAAGAAAAAAGATAAAAAGCGAGAACTTTTTACCAAAGCCACATTATTATACACAACAGCAGATAAAATTATCATGTATGACCAGGTAGGAAAAGGTTTTTGCAAATAGAAATTATATTCCATGACATGATTTTGGGAGTTGTATACAATTGATTAATTTTTCAGAACCATTTACTTGGAAGGGCATACTTTTGCCTATTGGAAGGAGATAAGATGGAACAAGCTGATGCCCAGTTCAATTTTGTTTTGAATCAATCTCCGAATAATATTCCATCTTTATTGGGAAAAGCATGTATTGCTTTCAATAAGAAGGATTATCGTGGTGCACTTGCTTTTTACAAAAAGGCACTTAGAACTAACCCCAATTGCCCAGCAGCTGTGCGATTAGGAATGGGTCATTGTTTTATGAAACTTGGAAACCAAGATAAAGCAAGGTGTTACTCTTCTTCTAATTATCTTCATTAATATGCTTCCTAGTAAAGCATCCAATAATTTCCTTAAAAAACTTTATTCTTTCTTGTGTAGATTGGCATTTGAAAGAGCATTACAATTAGATAATCAGTGTGTGGGAGCTCTTGTTGGTTTGGCTATTTTAAAACTGAATCAACAACAACCTGAAAGTATTCGAACTGGTGTGCAGATGTTGTCAAAAGCCTACACAATTGATTCAACGAATCCTATGGTCTTGAATCATTTAGCAAATCATTTTTTCTTTAAGAAGGTAAACGGATAATTATTATGACTTTACTGAAAGATAAATCATCATATTTCTTTACTCTGTTCTGTTTCTTGTTTTGTTTAGGATTACAGTAAAGTCCAGCATTTGGCTATGCATGCATTTCATAATACTGAGAATGATGCAATGCGAGCTGAAAGCTGTTACCAGTTGGCTCGAGCATTTCACGTGCAGGTATACTCAGCTATTCTTACATAGATGCTCTCAGTTGAGATTTTGAGTTTTCTGGTTTAAAATTGTGTTGTATATTTTTATTGATATTCTCTCTGAAAGAGTTTTCTCTATGAATGCTTAGCATATAAACTAATGGACAATACTTATTGCTTTTTTCCTGGAATAAATTGTCAGTGTCTCTTTTCTTCATCTTTATGTTCTTGTGCAAGAGAGTGAGACATTGGCTCTGTTGATAATTGATGTATGTAATATAAAGTGCACACAATTTTCTGAATTTCAGTATTATTTAGTTTAATAATTTTAATAAATTTGTTTTCTTCTTAATATTAAAAAAAAAGGAATTTTAACATTTTGCCAGTTATATAAAAGTTTGGGGAAAGTTAATAAGTTTATTAAGTTGATGTATAATTGGTATCTCTAGTTTTGACTAACAGATTAGCAGAAACATGAAGATGCATTGTTTTATTTCTTTTTTAATGTTGTGATTATAATTTTTTTAATACTGTTTTTGTTCCCAGGGGGATTATGGCCAGGCATTTCAATATTATTATCAAGCCACTCAATATGCCCCACCAAATTTTGTTCTACCTCATTTTGGCATGGGCCAAATGTACATTTATCGAGAAGATACTGAAAATGTAAGTTGATTTAATCAGTAGATTGATGAATTTCATTGAGATACAAGATATACTGTATGTTTGTGTTTACAGGCAGCACAGTGTTTTGAGAAAGTACTGAAGGCTCAGCCTGGGAACTATGAAACTATGAAAATTCTGGGTTCTTTGTATGCAAATTCATCAAGTCAGTCAAAACGAGACATAGCAAAAAATCACCTTCGAAAAGTAACAGAGCAATTCCCAGAAGATGTGGAAGCATGGATTGAATTGGCTCAGATCTTAGAACAGTCCGATTTGCAAGGAGCTTTAAATGCTTATGGAATTGCTACCAAGATACTTAGAGATAAAGTACAAGCAGATATTCCTCCTGAAATATTGAACAATGTTGGAGCATTGCATTACAGGTATGAAAGCTTAGAAACTAATTGAATTCATTTTTTCACATATTTATTATTCTTTTGTGTAAATATTTGCATTTTTTGCATCCCCCTCCATGTCTGGTGACTCCCTTCTCCTCTTTCCCGTCTCTCTCTCCCCCTCTTCCTCCCCCACCCCACTCCACCCTCCTTTCTTTCCCTCCCCTCCCTGCCCCTCACTTCCTCCTCTCAACCCCCCTCCTCCCTCCCACCCCTCTCCCCTCACTGTTTTTCCTTGGCTTGTCTTCCCTACCTGCTCCAAGTGAAGCAAGTGATCATGTGAAGTCATCTTTGTTTGAAATGCCAAATTTTTTTGATTGCTTATTTGACAAAATTCTGTTTGGAGCAGAGGTTCTGGAATTTTTAAAGATAGTACCCCTCACACAGTACGAAGTTTAATGTACCTACCTTCATGATGAATTTTTCATAAATGATGAGTAAAAATAGTATCTAACTAAAAAGGATCAGAAGAAATTGGTGTAGCACATTAAAAGAATGAAAGAAAGATTACCTAAGGCTGCTCAAAAATTTAATCCATTAAAACTGTGATATAGGGAGACCAAAAATGAAATGGTACAAGCAGGAAAACCTGGAAGATTAATATTTCATGTGGCTTTCTGTTTGTGCAGGAACAGGAGTCAACCTTTTGATTCTACAGAACATGTTAATGAAGTTGATAATTATCTGGCCAAATTATTAAGGCATTTGTTAATTTATTGGAAAAATCTTAATTCATGCACTAAATAATTATAAGAACTGGGGAAGAAAAATAACTTTAAGCCATCCTAACAAAAAAAAACAACAAAGTGTTTGTCTTTTCGTAGACAAGAGAAAAACATATATTCTGTTCGTACAAATTTTTACAAAATGCTAAGTTTTAAATGCAATCAAATAAATGTATTTATTATTATAAGAACTAAGACTAAAAAGTTTCTAGTTCAGCTTTCAGGAACCCGTGTCCTAAAAGACTACCACAAACCACAGTTTGAGAATCTGTTGCCCAGAGCAATTGTACTTATGTTGACACAATTCTACCTATGAGTATCAGTCATTGGAAATTGATAAGATTAGGGGTTTTACACAGTTAAATACTTCAGGAAATACATTCGTACTTACAACTTCAGGTTTTTCTGTCTTGATGTACGTACATACAACTTCCAAGTTTTTCTGTCTTAATAATTTTAAAGCTAGTTGAAGTGTAAATTCTGAAATCTGCAGTCTTGCTCATCCTGAAAAGTTAATTACAAATTTTGAAGAAGTTGTTGGAAACTATGAGAACATTTCTTCTATTTAAAAAAGCAAGAAATAGTATGAATATGGTTTAAATTTATTTATAAGCTTTATTCAATATTTCTGTCAAGCATTTTGTACATATATATCTGAATTTTATGTCATGAGTGTATCATTTTAATAATATTGATTATACTTCACTTTTTCTGAAGGCTAAATAACTTGGAAGAAGCAAAAAGAAATTTAGAAGAATCTTTGAGTCGTTCAAAAGTTGAAGCTGAACATGATCCTCAGTATTACAATTCAATAGCTGTGACAACAACATATAATTTAGCCCGACTTAATGAATCTCTTTGTCAGTTTGATAGAGCAGAGAAATTGTACAAAGATATTTTGAAAGAGCACCCAAATTACGTAGACTGTAAGTACTTATTTTTTATGTTTAACCACCAAATCGGTTAAAAAATTGTTTGCTTTATAGTTAAGCGTATGTATATATTTTTAGGTGTTTTAGACGTTTCCATGTTAATTATAATAAATTAATCAAAAGAAGTATTCTTCATACATTTTTAAGCTTTATTTTAATAATTAATGTCACATTACTGTATGTTGATGAGTCTGGTACTCTTTCGAAGGTACTATTTTCTGCGATGTCAGAATAATTTCTTTTCTGCATGAGAGTTCAATTACTTTAGAGCAGGCATAGTGACTGATATGTGTAAATAAAAAAATGAAAATTGTTGTAATCGCCGGTAATTAAAGATTTTTTCTCTTGGAAATTAAAGGTTATTTACGACTTGGTTGTATGGCACGTGATGAAGGACAGATATATGAATCATCAGATTGGTTCAAAGAAGCTATGAGAATTAACAATGAGCATCCTGATGCGTGGTCCCTGTTGGGCAACCTCCATTTAGCAAAAATGGAATGGGGGCCTGGCCAAAAGAAGTTTGAACGAATTCTGAAGGTGTGTGAAATTGGTTATGAGTTATAGGGGTAAAGTTCAAACATCTAGATTATATTATGATTTTAACTGGTCTTGTGCAAATTGTTACAGAATCCAAGCACATCAAATGATGCGTACTCACAAATTGCATTGGGAAATGTCTGGCTTCAAACCCTTCACCAACCTACTCGGGATAAGGAACGAGAAAAGAGACACCAAGACAGAGCGTTAGCAATGTACAAACAAGTATTGCGCAATGATCCACGAAACATATGGGCAGCAAATGGAATTGGAGCAGTATTAGCCCACAAGGGTTGTGTGAATGAAGCAAGAGATATATTTGCTCAAGTGAGAGAGGCTACTGCAGATTTTTGTGATGTGTGGTTAAATATTGCACATATTTATGTTGAACAAAAACAGTATGTAAGCGCCATACAGATGGTGAGTTACATTTAAAGACTTTGTCAGATAAATTTTCTGAAATGTTTTTGTAAATTTTCTGCAAAATCCATCTGATTTTCTGATTTATTTTGTAGTATGAAAACTGCTTGAGAAAATTTTACAAGTACCACCACGTCGAAGTTCTTCAGTACTTATCACGTGCTTATTTTAAGGCTGGGAAGCTTAAAGAAGCCAAAATGACTCTTCTGAAGGTCTGTTTATTATTATTATTATTATTATTATTATTATTATTATTATTAATGTTGTTCAGACAATTGAATTTATGTTTTCGATTCAGTTTAAATTGAGTGAGTTGATGTAATACACCTAACCATTTGTGGATAGACTTCCTTGGAGGGCCCTAATATTTTTTTTCTCAAAAAGATTGGGACGCAGGATTAAAATTAAAAAAAAAAAAAAAAAAAAAAAAAAAAAGATACTGACTCATTGGACAAAGAAGTTGTGAAAAGTGGGACAAAATTTTGAATTTTCAAAACATTGAATAAACATTCTTTATGAAGCTTATAATGAAAACCAGTATTAACATTTACTAAAAAAGATTGAAATAAAACTTTCAAATATGAGAAGACTGGTTAATGTGTCTCACAAATAATTAAATTAAAAAATTATTAATTGAGTTGAGAAATTGAAAAATTATTAATTGAATAAAAACGGTAATTGAATTGAGATGCACAATTGAACTGAATGCATCCCTGTATTTTCACAAGTACATTATGTATTATCAGTAGCATCTCATGAACATTAGCGGTAGGCAACAGATTGCAAAAGGCTACCGGATCCAGGTGGTACAAGAGCCATACCAGACCTGGTTCTAATTTTTTGTTTACAGTTTCACTCAAATTGTTTAAAACAATTGTTGCATACTGATCACATCATGTTCCAAATGAGTATTCCCATGAATTACAAGTAGACGTCATTGGAATATGAAATTTACATTCTAAAAACGTATAATTTTTCTTCTGAAATTTACTGGTAATTATGGAAAAAACCCAAAGTACTGTCTGAAGAACGGGATAATGTATACCTCATTACAAAATAATTTTTTAAGTATTTTTCTTGTCAGCATCTGTACTCAATGTAAAAATAGGTTGACAGTTGTCCGAAGTGTATCATTTATTTACATTTTAAAGTTGAGGAAATGTTGTGTGTAGTAGTTCACTATAATATTATGTAATTGTATACCCCTACAATATTATTGTAAAAATGGATATAAATTCAAAAATATCTAGTAACACACACACACACACATGCGTGCACACTCACACTTAAACAACATACACCACACCACACTCCACACCACGCCACACCACGCCACGCACATGCCACACCACGCCACGCACACACCACACCACACCGTGCCCACACACCGCGCACACACACCACGCGTGCACACACCACATGCACACGCACACACCACACCACACCACACCACACGCACACACCACACGCACACACCACACCACACGCACACATCACACCACACACCACACGACACGCACACACCACACCACACCACACCACACGCACATACCACACGCACATACCACCACACGCACACGCACACACCACACGCACACACCACACTCTTAAAAATAAAGTAGTAATCACTTAGTAAATAATCATCACTTTCTCTCCTTGTAATTTGACAATTGAACAAGTGTCGCACTGCTAATTAATGGCTGGAAATTAAGGTCATCCATGCAGACGAGCAGTATCATAATTTGCCAATCAAAGCAGAACATACATGTGTGAAAGGTAGACTGAGTAGGCTCTTGTTCTACACTTATTCAGGGCCTTTTTTCAGAATACGGCACAAGGCAACTTCTGTATGTGCTTACCTAGAGAATGAAAGATGATGCAGGAAGTGAGGAAACAAGGCAGATCACGTTGACTTGAAACAGTTGAAGTGATAATTAGCACATATCATGATAATGAAATGTTCATTTTATATTTCCATATGAAAAGTACTTAAACCAATTGTGAGAATAATTTAAAATTAGTATGTGGAATGTATTAAATAGGTTCTTATTCATCACTGCCTACCTTGCCTCTCCCATGAACCTGTCCCTGTGGCAGCATGGATTGCCACGTTTGGCAGTATGATTCAAGCAACTTTCCCTGATGTCTTTTAACTGTTTCCAAAGAATTCTTTTATTAAATACAGTTAAATACATTAAGGGAAGATGACGGATTATTCCCTTTTATAAGAAACAGTTTACGCAAAATCCCCCAAGTGTATTATTAGCAAAGAGATTTAAGCAAAAGTATAGAAATTTGCAGGTTATGGCATATTTGGATTATCAGGCGCTCTTGCAAACCACAAAACTCATTAAACCGCCACACTGTAGTCATGAATAACTTATGAGGAAGATTTAGGGGAACATCTGGCAACCTCTGAAGATGTGACAAAACATGTAGTGGATCATTCATGGGAATGAGCTAGAATTGTGGTGAGCATGTGGGATCGGGTGGAGCAACAAATATAATGGAGATTTAGCTCTTCTGATGATTCCTACTCCATAGGAGGGTGGCCAGAAATGAACATAAACTAGGAATTATGTAAAATTAAATAGAAGTGTTAATAGATGCATGACAGGCTCTCAATACTTCTGTAGTACTGTTCAGGTTTTGACCAAAAGTTGAGATCCAGTATGAAGCTATTGTCACTTTAAAAAAAATTATTTGCAAAGTGTGGAATGTTCACATGGATCCTGCACATCTTATATACAAAGATATTGAAAGATAGTAATTTGTTTACTTTTGAAAAGTTTTGTTATAAAAATTGGAAGAAAAAAAAAATTCATAAAACATGCCCACCAAAAGCAGACTCCAAATAAGTGTATATTTGCTTCTTTGTTGCCACAAAGTCGAAGTGTACAAATGAAAGGATGAGTGTCAAACCCACCTTGACATGAAGTGCAGACATATACAGTAAGCATTTGTCAAGGGCGGAAAAACACGGCAACATTGCCTCTCACAAAGCACTCGAGTAAAGCACCAAGAAGACTGGTACTATGTATAACTCATATAATAGGAAATATTCATTTCATTTATGAAAGATAATAATTTTAGGAAGGGAATGAATAAGAATTCATCCCCTTCCTAAAATTTCCTTCTCTTATATGTATGTACTAATGGGACACAGACCGCACACAATCTTTCCTTCCTCTTCCTTGTCCTATCCTCACCCCTTACTTGCACACTTACACTGACATACACTACACTACCACATGTGCTGGGAGACTGGTTGGGAGCTTGTCGGAGGTGGGGCGGTGCCCTGCTGGTGGGAGATGCCAAGCTTTTATTTTACACCAACTAAAAGTATTTTTATGAAAATTCTTGAAGTTGTGGCCATTTGAAAATTGCGTAGTTTTTTCTTTTTTTTTTTTCTTCACATAAAATTAGGCACATTCCAACTACAAAGACACTTTTTGAATCAAACAAGTAATCTTTTGAATCATAGTAAGGTTTTCTGATCAGGACTTTGTTTTGGGCCACCTTGGCCTACAATCTATTGGGGGGGGGATGCTTTTAAATAATATTTACTCCCAAAAAGTAGCTTAAAAAGGTGAGAAATTGGGATGTTAATGGGGTTTTTGACTTACTTAAACCCATTTTAAATACTGTTTCTTTGGTGCACGTGTTGTTTTACTTGGAAAACGCATAGTTTTAGCTAACTCTTTTTTTTTTCTCTCTCTCTTTGTGCCAGGTGTATGCAACGTGAATTACAAGCCAAGGGTTTAATTCTTTTCGTCACCAGGCCATAGTTTCTAACAAAAGTGCTTAACTGATGCTCATATTTCTTGTAGTGTTGAAGTTCTTAGGTTGATGTTCAAGTGTGATGTTCAATCAGCATCATATTTTGAATGACCTGCAGTTCAGATGTCAATGGTCAGGAAGTATTTAATCACTAAATGAAGTAGATAAGCCTAAACTAAATGTATTTTATATGATTACAGGCACGTCGTGTTGCTCCTCAGGATACAGTTCTCTTGTACAATATAGCTTTAGTGTTGCAACGTCTAGCCACACACATTCTCAAAGATGAAAAATCCACCTTAGAGACTGTGTTACAAGCTGTGCATGAATTGGGTCTGTCACACAAGTAAGTATTCCTTTTGTATTCTTATACATTGTTGTGGAGGTTTGTTATTATGTGAAAATGCTTCCCTTTTGTTTCTCGTATTCAATCCAGTTTCACTTATAAATTATCCAAGTGATAATTATAAATGATCAGCATTTTTTCAAAACTTTGGGTCTGTAGTATTCGATTATGATTGTTCTTCAAGACAGACATGATAACATAATGTGTATTATCAGAATTACGACTGCACAAGTATGAATGTGCATTGCTATGTTCTTTGATTTTTTAATGTACTATTGATATCGTATATATTCGAATATAGGATGGACTTTTTTTCATAAAAAATACAGAATTGCCTTTTATTCGCAGATAAAGTGTAATCGGTTTGTCTGTGCCTTTACAGTGCTTTTTCATGACAAGAAATTTGAACGCGGATGTAACAGTAAGCTGCAAGGGGAAGAAAAAAAAAACACGCATATCTAAAATTTCTAATTATAAATTCTTGGACATGTTATAAGCATCCACCGTGGATTTGCTGGTCAATGCAGACTAATATTTTTTAAACTACCGTAAAGTCAGTATGACTTTGTAAAGAGTGACCTACTATGTGAAAATAAATAAAAACTATTGCCAAGAGTTTGCTCTGTGATCAACAAGGCCATGCGAACTCACTTTTCGATGCCCAATGAGTGCAAATCTGCATTTTGCAACAGATCAAAATGAAAAAAATTCTGATTCAATTTCACATCAAACCATGATAAAAAAAAAATTCTTAACAAAAAGTTTCAAAACGGAATGTTTGCCCTGTTCCTCATGCTATCTGAGGAACAGATGTATGGAGATTTTAGTTCGCAGGTTACGTCACACACGATTCGAATGTGTGAACATTAAATGATGCGGATTTTATATTAATGGATCTTAGAGAAGCAAAAGCCATGTATAAGAGCACCAGGATGAAAATCTGGTGACACAGGAGGGAGTGTTCTTAGTATATAAATACAGTATTTTATGGATATTGCCATTCTAGCTGATAGGCTGTGATTCAGAGGAAATTGGTTGTTCAAACATTTCATTTACGACTGCCGCAGACTTACTCAGTGATGGTGTTTTGACAGGGGAAGTACCCTCTGAATAGGCTTCTAGCTAACTCGGAAGCCACCTGGAAGCCTCCGAAACTGGATGCTTTGCACACTGGACAAAGGTCTATCATCCCAGATGGCAATATTCATATTGTCATAGCCATGACTGTACATGATTTCATTACTGAGATCGGAGGCATTTCTAGATATTCAGGCACCCATGGCAAGCTTAGACTTTGCACCACTGTCAGGATACTTCAAATTACATATATCAAAATACAAATACATTATTTGAACGCACATATGAATACATATATTTGGAATAAATGGTATGTTGCCACAATCATAAGGCTCAAACATTGGTTTAATAACATAAGTGCATAAAAATATCCCTTTATATATGGCTTAGTGTTTACTGCAAAGTTAATATGGGGTGGTTTGCTACATAGTTTTCTATCTGTTCAATTCCTACAAATTTACTTACTCCTACAATAAATCCCCTCTTTTACACTTTTCATGGGTCCAAGAAAAATCGTGAAAATGGTGAGAACTTACTTTTGCGTATGAAATAAACTACAAAACATTTATACTCCTCTTTGATTAATAATATCCTTTAAACATAAATTATGGGGCTTTTTAGTTCTCACACTTCTTCTCTATGGGTCTGTTTTATTTTTATTATGTACTGAGACCTCTCTTTTGTTTTTTTCTTTCCTCTTTCCAAATCCTAAATACCCGTTTGGCTGAATTGCTTAACTACGTATTGTGAATTCATAGAAGTTAAGCAATGAGTCTCCATGGATTCCTAGGTAGATGACTGTCTTGGAACCCTGGTTACTAATGGTGCTGAGCTCCTGACTGAAAGGATAAAAAGCACTTACTCACTGCAATGTGACGAGGCAAAAAGACATAAACTTAAAGGAGAATTACTCCTGTTGCTCAGTGCCCTAGAAGGGCGTAGAGACATGTTGCAAATGATGCATTAATATTATAGGAAACACAATGTATCTGGGTTAGCGCACTCTGGGTTAGCCCATAAATTTAGCATATTAACTTCATCTAATGCAAAGAATTTTAGATCACTTTAAAGAATATCGTAACAGATTGGAGACTTGTGTTAAAATTTTAATCTACCATCTGAAGAGAGCTACATGTGATTTGATAAATCTCTGAATCATTGACTGAGAAGAAAAGAACTGACTGTGACTTGTGTAGTTGCTAAAACCAAGTTTTAACTAACCATAGTTTGAGTCGAACATCTATTTCCAAGGCGGGATTCAAACCTGTTGTTCTTTGAGCCAAAGCATTATTTTACTTCACATTTTTAACAAGCTTCAAAAGTGGAAAGACATTGTTAATGCCACTGAATTCATCAAGAGTAGTAGGTCTGAGAGCTTCATGTTGTGTTTTTACTTACAGGTACTTTCAGTATCTTTCTGTGCATGGAGATCGTATGCGTTATGATGTAACTCTTGCTGGATTAGAAGCTCGCCAGTGCCAAGATTTACTTTCTCAAGCTCAGTATCATGTGGCAAGAGCAAGAAAGGTTGATGAAGAAGAGAAACAATTGAGGCGAAAACAAGAAGAGGAAAGGGAAGCTTTCCGCCTCAAACAGTTAGAAGAACAGGTAAGATAATTTTAAGAACATTATGTAATTAATGAACATTATGCTTGCTTAAGTCTACCAGTACTTTATTTCCATTGAACAAAATGTTTGAGAAATGAGAAAGATATCCGTAAAGATTGAATAAGAACAAACTTCAAAAAGAGGTTTATAATTACACACTAGAAAGCAATAGAGAATGAGATAAAAAATTCAGGCAATAAAGAAAAAGTCGGGCACAAGATTTAGTAAAATAACTCCTTGTGAAGGGCTACTACAATCCACCCTGACCAGAAATATACCTTATTCTGTAATAATTTAAGTTGATTGTGCAATAATGAATAATTTGGGTTTGTAGAAAAAATTGGAAGAGAAAAAACGCATAGAATTAGAAGAAATGCTTAAGAAAAGACAGGAATACAGAGAGAAAACCAAGAACGCAATTCTCTTTGGTGACATGCCAAGTGAGAAACCAAATAAAAAAGGTAAAAAGAAGTCTGAACAGATGGTATCAGACTCTGGCAGTGAGGCAGAAGGAAATGCAAGTGGTGGTGAACAGCGTGAAAAAGGAAAGAAACGCCGAAGAAGGTATTAGTGTTATTTCTTGTCACATTGCCTTTTACCCTTTGTGTATCTGATGTTTTTAATCGCTTGAATATGTACAGCACGGATGGAGAGAAGAAGAAGCGAAAAGGTGGGGCAGGCAGGAAACGCCATGAAAAGAAGGAGAGGCATGAAGGACCTAAAGCGAAGAGAGGCCGAAAACCAACAAAGGTATTCCTGTACTTAATTTTACTTTGCAGTAACTTGAAGTGTAGATCTTTTTGAACATTTCTTATCTTCCTTTCCCTAACTGCTTAACTATGTTTCTGTTATTGCTTGAGACACGTAAGCTATTAAATGTAGGTAATTAATAAATTACCTTAATTTAAAATATTTGTTCACTTGTGCATTATGAACAGATACAAAATTATTAGAGCAACCTAAATGGTAAAAAATTGTTTCATAATACAGGAACCGAAGCGACGTGGAAAGAAAGCAGGGAGCGGTGATGATGATCAAACTCCCAAGAAGAGGGGCAAATTTGTATCCAAAGAAACCATTTCCACTAGTGAATCAGATAGTGACAGTAATCAACTTAAAATTGCTAGTGGGTAAGTTAATTTTCTGTTTCTTTTTCAGTAAATATTTCAGCACATTCCACAAATTGGCAGTTTCTCACTTCTTCATTCAGAATGTAAGAGCTGCAAAACATCACTCATGAGGTGTACACTTTACTTATTAGGAATCTTTTCAATGTTTTTGTTTTTAGAATTGTTTACCCATTTGAATGTGCATTAATTAACAAGATCCAGTTTCTGCAGTTATTAATTTTATTTGTGAATTCGGTGATTTCGTACCTTTCATTTGGTAATTTTTCTTTTTGTACCTCTGTTCATAATTCTGAAAAATTAGCATATGACACAGTATACTTTGGTAACAGCAGTTTTTACAATTAGTTCAATTATTGCATGGATAAATGCTTCTCAAATGGGTGGCAATGATAGCAAATGTGAAATTTTGTATCATACGTATTTGTAATGAACTACGTAAAAGCCATTCTTCCACATCACAATTATAAATTGAAAAATAAGCGATTAATTTTGAAATAATATTCGAAGTTCAGACTGACCAACCTTCCTATTTGTGACATCACTCGGCCTTGACAGAGTGTTTGTTTACTTCAACTGGAAACTGCAAATTTTTTTATCCTATCAAGTGTAATTTAGATTATTTTCAGTTAATTATCTACAAAAACATCAAAAACTAAGCAGGAAAGTACACTGAAAGTGCAATTTCCAAATCTTGAAAATTGGTTGTAAAGTTAATGCTGGTATTATCTCTGAGGGTGTTGTACTTGCATTACTTACCAGAAGAGGATCAGCGCAAGAGATGTGTCCCCAAATGTTCCCCTACGTGATCCAGTGATTATTCCTCCATGTATTCCCCCACAAATTCTCCAAATTATTGTGTTCTCCAATATGCACACACATCAGCATGCATGCGTGCTCAATATATTCCCCCATAAGTTCTCCAAATATTGTTTGTGTGTGTGTGTGCGTACGCGTGTGCATGTGTGTGCGTGCGTGCATGCGCGTGTGTGCATATAAAGTGTTCCCCCAAACATTCCCTCGAATCGTCCTCCAAATGTTCCCCTTGTTCTTTATCCCCTCAAATGTTCTCTCAAATATTTCCCTAAAGTGTTCTCACAAATCTTTCTTTTATGTTCATCACATGTTTCTACACTTGTTAATTTGGAAATTCAAAAATTAATTACAATGTTTTTTCTTGCAAAATCCTTTTATATGTTAAGACAGCATACCTCTCCTGCTGGATGAACCGGGAAGTTCCAAATAGCTAGTGTATCCAAATGAGGTGAACCCCAAGTACTATAATAGATGGGTTCCAAAGATTTTTGGAATTTCTGTTTCTATGAAAAAAAACTTTTAAAATTATTGTTTTAAGTGGAAATCGCTTCACAGTGGAACCCAACTTTGAGCATGTCTGTGCTACAGAATGACAGAATGATCTATAAATATTATAGATTATTTAAAAAGATCTCATTTTGTAGATTAGAATATAGAAAACATAACTGGTGTCTACAGGAATCAAAAAAAAATTGTGAAGGCTCTAGGATGCTTAGTTTGAGAGTAATTCATGATGGTACAGTATGTTGCAGCATTATGGGTTTGGTGGATTGTGTGTGTGCCTGATAATCCATACATGCCATAATGTGCAAACTTCTATGTTTTTTCTTAAATCTCTTTGATAGAATTACCCGTGGGGGTAATTCCCAATCCACCAGTGATACCCTTATATGGTTAGATCTTTGTTTCTTATAAAAGGGAATATTCCATCATCATTCCATAGCGTACTATATGTAAAAGGGATGGTAATCTCATACATAACTTCCTTTTTTGTTTTGCAGAAACGAAAGTGGCAGTGGCAGCGAACGTGGGCGGCAAAAGAAACGTCGTATTGCTTCAGATTCCAGTCGCTCCCGTTCTCGTTCTCGATCTGGTTCTGGCAGTGCTAAATCTAGATCCAGATCGCGTTCTGGCAGTGGATCTCGCTCTCGCTCTAGGTCTAGATCAGGTTCAAGATCGAAGAGCAGATCCAAATCTCGTTCCGCATCAAGATCTCGTTCTAGATCGAAAAGTGGATCACGATCCAGGTCTAGAAGTGGATCTCGATCAAACAGAAGCAGGTCTGCATCAAAGTCAAGGTCAAGATCCAAATCAAGATCAAGATCTAAATCGAGATCCAGATCTAAATCAAAGTCCAGATCTAGGTCCAGATCAAGATCAAAATCAAAGTCAAGGTCTAGATCCAGATCAGCATCAAGATCGAAGTCGAGGTCTAGATCAAGATCAAAGAGTGGCTCTAGAAAGAGTGGCTCTGCTTCAAGGTATGCTGAGTTATTTATGATAAAGTAAAACTTCATTTATATGTTTTTCTGGGGAGTGAAGAGAAAAACGCATAACTGAAAAATGAAAAAAATCTAAGTGCAAAATAAAAACTCTATATTTTGACAATACTATTGTGTTAGAAAATAATATGCATATATCTAATATTCTGAATACATATCATTTTTAAAGAAGAAAATTCTCAGTTTTGAAAAGGTTCTGATATTAAAACAATTGCTTTTCTCTGCATCTAAAGTATAAATTTTCCCCTCAAAATGTGACAACTGCTCCAGAACGCTCACTTAACTTGTTTCCCACCTATTTTGTACAAATAGGCGAGAATGTTTACAATAGAATGTTGACAAAGATTTTGTAAAGCTGTACCTGGAGCAAACATTATGCAAAGCTGAACAGGGCGCCACACAAACATTTCGCAAAGACGTACCACGCAGCCCATGAACATTTCACAAAGATATACCAGGCAACATGCAAAAATTATCTAAAACCCTAGGGACACTAGTGGGTACCAGTGTCATTATCGTTGCACCTTGCGGTTTTGTTCAGTCTTGACAGTTTCTATCGGGTTCCAATGGAAGGCCTTATTTACCAACAAAACTAAACAACCTGATCACTGAACTAAACACAGATTCCATGGTCTCCTCTTGAATAATGTAATTTTTTTCACTTTCCCATCGTTTGTCGGTATGTAGTCACAACTTTTATTATGGACTTATAAGCATAAAAAACAAATAAAGGTAAAAAAAATATCTGTGATAATTTAACATGGAAGTACATGAATTTATCCGGGATTTGTAAACAATAATGCATAAACGTGAAAAATGAATTGGTGCAAAACATATAAATGGAGTTTCACTGTATATTGTCTTAACTTTATTTTCTTCTGTTCCCAATACTCTGTTTATGGTTGCTGTTTCTCAATCACTCCTCACTTATTAAAGTGGCAGCACTTTCCACATTTTTTGCCTTATTTACACATTAACATCTGACTTTGTTGTGCTTTAAGGCATGCCTTGACAATGTTTCCAATTCACTACAAAATATGTTCCTCCCTTCATCTCTTGCAACTTCTAGTTCTAGTTGTAGTACATACACTGAGAATTATTGTTATGAATTGTTTAATTTGCAGTAGTTGAACACGTTTGTTTATTATTTTATTATTGTTGTTTTTAAAGTTTTCTTCTGAGTACTTCTATTTTTATTTTGTTGTCTTTATTTTTATTGCAAAACCATAATATAATATAATATAATATATTTTATTTATTTATTTATTTTACTTAATGATCTGGGCTGTCCGGGTGACGCTGCGTCGAAGGCTGGGGTGCCGACGTTTCGACCGACATATCGCAGTCCTCTTTAGGGCTGTACTGCCATTATTTTACTTAATGTCAAAAAACACTAAAACCTAAACGTGATGTAAATTATACTGACTCTGTTATGAAATATTTTGTCAATTGCCATCTTGTGCCATGCACTGCCACTACATCTGTATTATGCATTTTATGGACATTCAGATATTTCATAGTGTCCGACTGGAAAATTATTCTCTACTGCCAAGTCTTATAAATCATTAACATTATATTGTACAATTTTTTTCTGTCTGATGTTTCATCACAGTTCAATTCTTTTGATAACGGATTGTGCCAGACCAACCCCTGCCCTGAGGGACCAGTTTTAATATTCAGGGTATCTTCACTTACTGCGACTTGAGAGGCCTTCCCCTCATCGTGGAGTTCTGTCTGGTTTTATACAGGAGAGCTTTCTTATTTCTTTTCATAAGCTACTCTCTCAAATCTATGTTACACACTTTCTTTTGATGAATGATTCTGGAGTTTTAGCAAACATGTCCACGTGCAGCGTGGCTTCTGGAACCCATAAAGTTACATTGTGCATGTGCACATTCACTGAAACTTCAGATTCGCTCATCAGAATGAAAGGGTACATTGGGTCTTACTTCTCACCAGGTACATGGCACCCAAGGACTGCCTTAAGTGCCATGTACCTTATGGAGGGAAAGTAAACTACTCTTGTGCTCCTTTGTTCTGTGGGAATCCCAATTCCATAGTGTTCTTTCCAGGTAGAATCAAAACCATTTAGGAGGATGGTCCAGGATTTATTAAAGATAATCAGTTTTTTCTTTCCAGATGTATTGATATAAATCTGTCACAGCCAACGTTTCGAGGCTTCATTTGGTCTCATTGTCAAAGTTAAAATGAATGGAATTATAAATACATCACATTAAATCATACAAAGGCAGGAACAATGTATCACATTAAATATATACAAAAGGAGATAAATTAACTTAACACTGTTAATATACATAGTGAGGAATAGAATGTGTACATAGGAGAAGAAAAAAAATTGGGAATCTCGGGCCGTCTAAACATGTTTTCTATTTTTTAACATTATGTATTTGATTCCTGATTTTAATCCTTGTTCTTCATTGGTTCCAATTATTATTTCACCCTCGTAACCCTTCTTTGCTTTAACATTTTGAACTAATCCTGGAGTTTCCGTTTGTAACGACTTTTTCTGGGTTGCCGTTTCTGTTATTTTTCTATCTGATCCACATCTTGTGGTTGGTTATTATCTAGAATCAGAACCCCAAAAGCAACACAGCATTCACACAATTGTGAAATCTTCCGATTTGTTTGTCAAAATAGAGTGTGTAAATGGGTCTTCCTTGTTGCCAGTTGCATGGCACCCAACGACCTCCGTAAGGAGGTAAAATAGTCTTCTCTTGTACTCCTTTGTTCTACGGAAGTCCTAATTTCAGTGTGACATTTCGAGGTAGTATCGGCCACGAAATCCATCCTAGGGGCTACTGTAACCAGATCCACAGCTCAAACCTCTGATCTCCAGAATGATTTAAAACAACAAAATTATTTATCATCATCATTTTCATTTACATAGTTGTGAACATAAAAAAATACCATCTTTATCATCTTTCTTTAAGATCTAGTGTCCCTACTGAGAGAGGTCATGAAATAAACTTATATTTATTAATAAAGCATGCTATTGTTTGTAGTTGTATATTATGTGTATTTAAAAATAATTATTTTGTAAACAATATGATTAATTTTTAACACATGCATAAAATGATCAAGAGTTTCATTATGTGTTTTAGATCTAGATCTCGTTCCCGTAGTGGCTCCCCTGCAAAATCAGGATCAGCATCTCCAAATCGGTCAAGGTATGATATGTTAACAATGTACACAGTATGTAATTTGGGGGTTTGAATTTGAACTTTCTCTGTTTGATTGTTTTGTTGAGGAATATGTAATAAATAAATGAATGAAGTTGAATAATTCTTTGCTATTTATAATACCACTGATAAGTGTCAAAATTTTGTGTATTTTCTGTGAATATTTCAAACATTTTGGGTATATTAAGTTTTGTGAATTAGAATTTTTTCTGCACTTATTAAGATCATTTGCGTTGTGTTAATACTTATTATTTTAATTTTAGATCAGGAAGTCGTAGTCGTAGTCGCAGTCGATCTCGTTCAAGTAGTAGGTGAGTGCTTCTGTTAGACAATAATGGCTATAAAAATTTAATGCTATTATTTCATCAAGTATATTTTTTATTAATATATTTTTACCTCGTTCTCCTGTTAAAACACACCAAGTCAGTGTGCAAATCTTTTGAGTAAGGGTTTGTAATAATAACGTATATATTTTAAATGTATTTTTGTCTAGAGAAAAATTTGCATTCTCGAGTAAAAAAATTCAAAAATTCTTTTCGTATTATCTTTTTACCTTAGAGTTAACTTGTAAGTGCAATCAAATACAAACTATACATGTAAAATCGAAACCATATTGCAGATCTGGTTCCCCTGTATCTCGTAAATCCGTATCTGGTAGTGAGGCAGGTTCTCGCCATTCCAGTCCAGCCCGTAGTCAAGGTTCAGGTAAGATTTTATATTTATTTTCATCATTTTGTATGATAATTATTATTATTATTTAAACAAATGTTTGTAGTTGATATTCCAGTAATTGCATCAAATGTGAATTACATTACTTATGTTAATTATGAATAGTGTTCATTTTCACCTTCAACTCTGTATTTTGTGTACCTCAATTCTGAAAAGAATTTTACACTTTGGACACTGCCTATCTGATAACTGGGTATGTTCCCCAGTCCACCCAATGAAGATTACCGTATTTACCCAAATATAAGATAAGGTTTTCCCCTAAATATCTTATTCGAAAAGTAAGTGGACGTCTTATCGTCTCAGATTAAGCCTAGTCTGTTAGAATTTTTATTTTATGCTGCCTTCACGTGCCAAAAAGAAACTCGAATTCTGTTGTAACAATAAGCTGCAAAGGCCGTAAATATACCTTGTATTATAATACCTAATTATAGTAATTATATTCGTGGATGTAATGTTGGCATTCACTGCGAATTTGTGAGGCGATTCAGACCAGTCGAAAGACAATGCTGTGTGGGAAAAGGGCCAGAAGAAAGGAAAGAATGAAAGAAAGAAGCAATGATCCAAGTGAAGATGAAGATGGTATTGACAAAACACATGTTTGAGATGACTTTCAAGGGAAAAAAACAGTGATAGCTCAGGCAATAGTAAGTTTTAACATTCTCATCAAGACAATTGTCTGGTCAATTAAACAATTTGCAATTTTATTTTGACCAAATAGTAAGAATTGGTTACAAATTTTTTTTAAAATTTAAGGAGGCTTCTTCAAAATCAGTTTTTTATTTAGAGACGACTTATATTTGCATAAATACAGAATTTGATTTCCATGAAAATTTGAGGTAAATGCCCTATCAATTTTCCAGAAGGTGCTAACTGTCCTTGACAACAAATGAATCAAAGCTTTCTAGCTGAACCTGTGCAAAAACTCTGCTCTTTGTGAATAATTGTGTAAAAAAAATTAAAAATTACACCGCAGGAGAACTCTAATTTCAAACGACCAGTCCCTGTACTGTATGATACGTCATTATAAGTCTGGTACTGTGCTAGAGTAACCATTCTAATATTATGAGAAGTTGGAAGACCTTTGGGGTAATTTGCATTTCACTGAAACCAGAATGATGTGCTTCTGATGATACATTTTAATTGTACAACTTTTTGTATCACTGAGCTTTTTTTAGGTGCTCTCAGGGGTCATCATGAAAAATTTTCAAAAGTCCATAGAAAATCCACAAATACAAAAATAATTTTGTGTTAAGCTTCAGTGTAACTAGAATATAAAATATATAAACATATTAATATAAAAAATATATACCACAAATAAACAATTTGAAAATTGTATCTCAGTCACCACTTGTCCCTATCATTTCGCCACTTCTTGCTCATCTTTTTCCTATCTGTTCCTCATCGTTTCCCTTCATGCTCTCCCAAAACTTGTGACCTCCAGAACTCACATGTCCCCACAAAACTTGTGTGCTTTTGTGACACATTAACATTAGCTTACTTTTAAAATTCATATTGTTTTTAACGTGCTTTATTTCTAATAAAATTACATTGTATGGAGTTATTTTGATGATTAATTAATTCAGCCATGTCCTGTTTCTTTTTTTCAGGTGGTGCAAAGAATTCTGGTAGTGATAGTGAATAAATGTGCCCTCTGTAATTTCTTCAATCGAACAGCAGTATAAGTTACGTTGGAGCACTTATGATCATGTGATCATATCATTGGTGTACCTGTATAGTAGTTCTTTTATATATTGTATAAAGAATGTGAGTTGTAAGATTTTCGAATGTATTCCATGTTAATGTGATGATAGCTTGTGCAACTGATTGAAGCTTTGCCCGTTATTATTTGCTCCTGTTTGAATCCTGTTCTAATTTTTTTTTTTTTTTTTTTTTTTTTTTTTTTTCCTAGCTTCATTAATCTTCCGATTTATAGGTACATTTAGATAAGGAATATTTTTAGTACCAATATTTGAACTGTATTAAATGAACTTGCATTAAAACAGCCAAGTTTTTAATAAATTGGCTTTGTTTTTATTTTATTGCTTTACTCAATATTCATAAGTATATGAAATTACCCTTTAGGTGTGACGTCAGTGGTGCACTCCTGGCGTGGGGTGGGGACTCAATTGTTAGCAAACTATATTTTTGAATTGCAAAAACTTGACATAGCAAAAGATCAATTTGGAAGATAAAGATTTTTGCTTTAAATGAAATTTGTATAAAAAAATAACCCTTTAAAAAAGGTCTTAACGTTTTTTGAAAAAAACAAGTAGTTGTCATGCAAATTTTGCTTGAAGTTAATGCAATTTAAAAAATATTATCTCAAAAAAAAATTCTTTGAATTTTATTCCCGTATGTAGCAAAGAATGGTTAAGAAAATGATGCTGACCCCATTTTCAACGAACTATTGTGTATTGTATTCATAATGTGGTTAACAATTGCACGTTTTAACCTTTGTGATACATGATGTCAACCACACTCGCAGTAGTCCAAGAGATGGAGCAAAAATGGCAAGACCTTGAGCCATGTTCCAAAATTCGGAACCTGCAGTTGAAACCATAATTAATATCATTGACCTGCCAATGGCATGTTCAAGCACATGAAATCTCCAAACCTTGCAAAGTAGAATAATTTGTGAAGTCACATCTGAACCTTTGTGTTCATATTAAACCAAATACAAAATTCCAAACAGACTTGTTCTGCTATTTATTTACAAGCACATTGTAAGCTTGCCAGGGAGGAGATACATTAAAATAATAATAATAATAATAAAATAAAAAAAAGAGCAATGTCAAGAAGTGACAGACCAACTGTAAATTAAATTTTATGCTAAGACTTTGCAGATTTTCCTTTTCGCATGCTTGTGGGCTATGGCCAAACAAAGTAAGCAATAGTCACGCTACAACAGCACAAACTCTTGCATTATTTCTAACTTCTGCAATTTTTGAAAATTCAGAAAGTTCAACGTAAATAAAATGTAGAGCAATTTTAAACGCCGTTTTTGAGGGGGAAAAATGGTTTTAAAAAATGCCTTCATTTCGCACAAAATTATGTGATAACTACCAATATTTTCAAAAAATTGTTCATGACCTTGCTTCAAGACATGTCTTTGAAGAACAGATTTCATTAAAAAAGCAGTCTCTATTTCACATTATAGATATAGAAAGATGCCGGAAAAAATTATTTATGTTTGCAATTTTTGAAAAATCAGGGATTTCAACAAAAATGAGGTCTAGGCATTTAGCTATTCGAGGACAATGTTTATCCCAAAAATTTGGAGCCATTTTTTGAGTTAATTCATAAAATGTTAAATTCATGTAAAGTATCCCCCAAAATCAAAATAGTTATCCGTTTCAAATTCTCAGGACCTCAAGTTCCTTGAGATCGATCGGGTATTATCAGTTTTGGAGAAAACTGACTGAAGGTTTACACATGCAGCAGGTGCAGCCCTTCAGGGGAAGTAGGTGTCCTGACACTTCACTAATTATTCGTACCAGAGCCATTCCATGTCATATCGCACAAGAATTGACGTGACTTCTTTTTAAAGGTACGATTTTTTCATTAAATTTGGGCATCAAAAAAGTGACATTTTTTTGTGTACCTGAAAATTGGTTTTTTGGTATAGTTGTGCCTATATTAAATTTTGGAATTTACATGTACTTCGCATAATATGATTGATTGATGCTCCTTTGAATTCATTTAATATAAAAATTCCTGATTTATTTCATTTAATACTTTGAAATTACTACTACTATTATTCCTGTGTAAATTACATTTAAAAAAATAAATACTTAATTTAAAATTTTGAATTTATTTTTTTAAACAAGAAATCTTTATGAACTTAAGCAGATAAAAATTTGGAAAACAAATTTAAGCATATTCCTTGTTCCATTTTAAATGAAACAAAACAAGAAACTAGTGGTGCTATGGAACGGCACAGACTTAGTAAAGTTTTCTAATTTCCTTAGTTTCCTCCTAGCTTTACGGTCTTGCCCCATCCTCTTGTTAACTGCCATCTATCGCCACACAAAATAAAAATTTTTTAAATTCTCTCAATTTTTCGATTTTCAAATGGTAGATTCTAAATATTACAGAAGAGTAAAATCTCATCCTATATAGAAATTTTCGTCCCAATATTTGGAGCTGTTATTAAGAAAAAAGACGTTTAAACTCTTTTAAGTGCAAATACGAAATTTGAAGCTCTTTTTCACAGGAATCTTTTGTGTTTTCGAGAAACTTTATTTCAAGTCAGTTGAAGCACTTTCACACACAAATGTAATAATGTATACAAATCGCTGGAAATGTTCATGTTAATGGCGTGAGAGATATTTTTAAAAAATTACATTAATTGTATTTTTTTAAAACAAAAGAAAACAGCAAAGTTAATTTTATGTCATCTTAAACAGTCCAATTAGCACTCTCCATACGAAAAGGTTGAAGAAAAAAATTTGGAGCCATTTTTGAGAAAAAAGGTGTTTGAGCGTTTCAGAAAATGCGGAATTTTGAGCTCGTTTTTACAGAAAAGTTTTGAGTTTGCATGAAAACTTTTTCCGACATCATTTAAAGCCCATGTACTCTTAAATGCAATAATGTGAAGAAATCACTGCTATTGCAAATATTAACGACATGAGAGCCTAAAAAAAAATGACATTTTTGTAATTTTTGAAAAAAAAAAAACAACAAAATAGAGTAAAATGACAGTTATGTCATCTTAGATAGATATTTATTTTTTTCTGCAGGTAGGTATATACAACCTGGTGGCAGAATGCTACAGTTTACATACTACAATTAGGGATATTAACTTTAAATTACTGAACAATGTAACCTTAAATTATTTAAAGACATAATAATAATATGCAAACAATAATAGCATTAACTACATTTTATGGCTGACCTGCAAAATTATTTTAAACTATTAAATACAAGACTATACGACTTTTTAATTACACTTCACTTCACAACATTTGAAATTCACTTCTCTTTCTACTTCTATACTGCACTACACTGCACAACATGTCACCACACTTCAATACAATACTACTTTGAATATAATTATATATTTAATAATGCAACACACTTAGTAGCAATTATCACAATACTAATAATAACAATAGCAATAAAAATAACAATAATAATAATAATAAAAATCCCTGTTATAATAAGCCTAACTTACTAAATTAATAACATTTACAAATATCATTAGTTAATTTATTTTTAAATCTTTGAACACCTAGAGGAAAGAGTTCCAAGGCTGCCGCAGGTAACTTATTCCAGTCCGTTATTGTTCTATTTGTAAATGAAAATTTTCCAACATCTGTTCTCTGTGGCCTAAACTGAATTTTGTGCTTGTGATCCTCCCTGCTAAAGTACAAAGGTTTACCCAGTCGGATGTAGATATCTTTCTAAACTGGATAACTGGCATATGCTTTGTACAGGGCATAGAGTCTTGCCTTAACTCTCCTGATTTGTAGAGACTCCCATTCTACATTCTTCCTATTGCTTCGGAAAGTAAATTTATACACTCTTCTCTGTACTCTATTCAAATATTCCTTTTGCGAATTTCTATAAGGGTCCCAACAAGCAGCCCCATATTCCATTAATGGACAAACTAGAGATAAATAAGCCAATTCTCTTGCTTTCGTAGTACTCTTTTTTAGTATTCGCATAGTAAAATGCAAGGATCCCAGGCTTTCCCTTCGACCCAGTTTTCCTGATTTTCCCAACCCCATTTGCTATAAAAAATTATCCCCAGGTACTTACAAGACTCTTGGAACATTTTCGTTGCCTAAACGGTGTTGAGTTTCATTATAAATGCATTATCTTAAAGAGTAGATTAAGCAATATCGTACCTAAAGATTCAAGAAAAAAATTGGAGCCGTTTTTGAGACGATCTTTCTGCTCTTTTTTTTTTTAATTCACATATTGCGCGAAAACTACACAAAGTTTCAAAAAAATGTATATGGTTTTAATGAAAACTAATTATGGAGAACAAATTTCATTTGAAGGAAAAATCTTTCTTCAATTTTGTAGTTGTAGGAAGACGCCGAAAAAATTCGAACTGGCACAATTATCGAAAAATCAGAGTTGACAATGAAAATCGGCCCTATGACATCTTTATAAATGAATTTTACTGTATTCTTACAAGAAATTTAAAGAAAAGAATTTGAGCCATTTTTTAGGTTTTTTTTTTTTTGAAAATGTCCTAGGGGCTTCATGTAAAGTAGCCCCAAAAATTAATGAAAGTTTTTAAAAATCGCAGAGCTTTGACTCAGGCCAGACCGATACTCAGTATGGAAACAATCGCACGCATAGTTTAGGCGCTAGTGTTGTTCACATACACCAGTCGGAGGTTTTGCCGTCGATCGATTTTTCGGTATCAAGGACCCACAAAACAGATTCTCGCTACACCAAGTGTCAGAGCATTTTTTTTTAAATTTAGCAGTTGGATTTATCCAACTTTTCGTTATCAGGACCCCACAATAAATGTTTTCTGCCAAAAATTCCCAATTTTTTCGCCCAGCAGTACATAACTTTCTCTTTAAAGCGGTAGCGAGAAAGTAAATAGTGGTGCTACAACAGTACTCTATTCACCAACAAAATTTAATCAAAAAATGTTGATCCATTTTTACTTTATTGTATACATACGGAGTAATATACGTAGTATAGAGAAAGTTACGTAATGCTGCAGAAAATCGATTTCGAGATTTCAACAGAAATAAACGTTTTGGGGTCCCCTGATACCGAAAAAATGTTCTTTTCTCTTTTCTTTTCAAAACGTCCGTCCGTCTGTGAACACTACTAGCGCCTAAACCATACCTAGGATTTTTTTCAAAATTGAAACCCTGTCTATCCGGCTCTAGTTGAAGCTTTGAAAATTTGAAAAACATTCTTTAAAATATTGGGGTACTTTACATGAAGCCCCCCGGACATTTTCAAAATTTTCTCAAAAACGGCTCCAAATTTTTTCTTTAAATTTCTTGTAATAATAGAGTATAATACACTCATAAAGGTGGTATAGGTCCCATTTTCACGGTTAACTCTGAATTTTCGAAAACTGCAAAAGTTTGAATTTTTTCGGCATCTTCCTACAACTACAAAACTGAAGACAAAAATATTTCCTTCAAACGAAATTTGTTGTGCATACATAATTCTTTCAATAAGGTCATGTAGATTTTTTTGAAAATTTTAGTTTTCGTGTAATAGTGCGTGCAATATTTACAATTTTAAAAAATAACAAAAACAATATTTCCTCAAAAACGGCTTCATTTTTTTCTTTAAATATTTGGTAGGGTTAGTGCCAAACGAACCCTATACCATGACATAAACGCCATGATGCTCTTTTCTTTTGTTTTTTCAAAAATGAAGTTTTTTTTTACTTATCACTCACGTCGGTAATATTTACATTGAAGGTGATTTCTTCAGATTATTATATTTATGAGTACATGTTTTGTAAATAATGTCAAATAAAGTTTCTCGAAAACTCAACAGTTTTCTGTAAAAAGTAGCTCAAAATTTCGCATTTTCAGAAACGCTCAAACACCATTTTCTCAAAAATGGTCCAAAATTTTTTCTTCAAATTGTTCCAAAATATAATGCTAATTTCACTGTTTAATATGACGTAAAGTTAATTTTGGTGTATTCGTTTTTTTTTCTTCAAAAATTACACAAATGTAATTTTTTTGAAATATCTCTCACGCTGTTGATATTCACATTTCTATCGATTTGAATACATTATTACATTTGTGAGTGGATGTGCTTCAAATGACTATAAATCAAGTTTTTCGAAAGCAGAATACATTCCTGTTGAAAAGAGCTTCAAATTTCTCATTTACAGTATTGCTGAATCGCTATGTTCTTAATAACGGCTTGAAATTGTTCAATTACAATTTTTTATTTAGGACGAGGTTTTACTTTTCTTTAATATTCTTGAAGTCGTATTTCGGTTCTACTGTGAAGAAACCGAAAAGTTGAAAAAACTTCAACAAAATGGACTTTCGGTGACGATAGATGACAGCTGGCCAGAGAATGGAGCAAGACCTTAAAGCCGGTCCACACCAAATTAATTAGAAAACTTCACCACGAGGAAGTCTGTGTTATTCTGAAGCACCTCTTGTTACTTTCTCGTATACATACGTATATATGGTTGTAACGAATATTGCCTGCCGGCACCACCCAGAACTACATGGTATGCGTTGATGGCGACATCTGCCGGCGGCCCACGAACTAGATGGTCCCGGGGTATGCGCGGATTGCGACTTCTGCCGCCGGCCCTCGAACTAGATGGTCCCGGAATGTTCGCGATGTTCATCGCAAGTTCCAGTAAATTCTAGACGGCGCCCGCCGACTATAAATACGCGGCGGCCGGCGACCGCGAGTCAGTCTGAAGTGGAAGCTGAACTAGGAAGTGTTGGTGGAAGTGGAAGTGGAAGTGGAAGTGAACTGGACTGTGGTCAGTGCAAAAGAAGTGAAAAGTGTAAATAAATAATCAAGAGAAGCGTGCCGTATAAAGAAATAATCAAGTGAAGACTATCTGTACATAAATCAAATGTTGTCAGTGATCGTGTTAAGAAACGAAATAAATAAATTTGTTAAAATAATATCCGAGTTTTAATTCACCCCATAGATTCGTAACAATGCGTAGTATAGAGAAAGTTATGTAATGCTGCGGAAAATCGATTTCAAGATTTCAACGGAAATACACGTTTTGGGGACCCCTAATACCGAAAAAATGTTTTTTTAACGTCCCTCCGTCTGTGAACACTACTAGCGCCTACGTACGATCTTTTCCAAATTGAAGAATCCTCTGTTGATCTGGCTCTAGTTGAAGCTTTGAAATTTTGAAAATCATTCATTAAAATTTGGGGGTACTTTGCATGATGCCCTCCAGATCTTTTCAAAATTTTCTCAAAAACGGCTCCATTTTTTTCTTTACATTTCTAGACAGAATAGAGTAAAATACACTTAGAAAGGTGGCGTAGGTCCGATTTTCACGGTTAACATTGAATTTTCGAAAATTGCAAAAGTTTGATTTTTTCGGTATTTTTCTACAACTATAAAATTGAAGACAGAGATTGTTCCTTCAAATGAAATTTGTTGTCCATAAATAGTTATGTTTGATTTGTAGATTTGTACCAACATTTTAACTTTAATTTCATATTACATGTGCTGCCTTGGGGAACAATGCAGCAGATGGAAATAGGGTCTACTCGTATTTCCTGGCGCGCAACCCCGTTAAGATCTCTGCATGTTAATTTTCTTCGTGCTCCCTATCAATTCGGACACTGTCACTCTTAATCTCCGTATAGGCTTTAAACAAAGATAGCTTCGACTGCGTTCTTCTACAAAGAAGTTAAAATTCCCTTTAAATATTATGGACGTGATAACATGGTCGTTTCGATCGGAAAAATAGCAAAGTGGTACCGCGGATGTCATTAAAGAAGTGGCGCGGCACTAATTGAAACTCAAATTTTGACCGGAAGGTCCTAGGTTCGAGTCCTGACGGCGGCAGGATTTTCGACACTAGCTTTTCAGCTAGGTCGAATTCAGTCGCTGTCTGGAGGAGAATTCTAGCGGCCGGCTGCTCTGATCGGTAGTTTTCCGTGTTTTTTCCGATCAACACCCGGCGAATGCCGGAGCAGTACCCTACCAAATGGGCCAAGGACCGCGCGCGATCTGTCCCTTCACTTCCTTGTCCTATCCTTTTCCCTTACACACACACACTTACACTAACATGCATTACACTACCACAATTGCCGGAAGAAGGGTCGGGAGCTTAGAGCTTGTCCCGGCTGGGGCAGTGCCCTGCTGGTGGGAGAGTCCTGGTTAGGGGGAAACCCCACTAGCCGACGGTAGGTCGGCGCCGGATCTCGCCATCCAGCGAGGGAAGATCACCGTCATCTCCCGAGAATAAACGTGCACTACACTTATGGGACTAATGAACAAAGCAGTTGACGCGCCCGGAAACACGAAAAAATCAATCAATCAATGAAATCAAACAAACTTACATGTATAATAATAATATAACAATAATAATAACAACTAATCGAAACTCAGCTATTGAGTGAGACGTATGTCCCGGTGAGACGTATGTTCCGCAAATATCTCGTCCATACATATGCAACCTAAAGGCAACCGAATACCTGGTATGAGGTGCTGTTATCCATTTTACACTTCTTCCACATACACTACTTCGATTTTAACAGTTGCCATTATCATATACCGAGTTCAATTATGCACTTTACTGAATATGATGCCGTATATGAATTCGTGCTAAATGTTGGAAAAAATCTGAAAATAACAAAAAATCCCGGTTTCCAAATCAAATTCCCTCTTTTCCCAGTTTTTTCAAATTCCCGGTTTTCAAGGATTCCAGGTTCGCTGGCCACCCTGTGTGCGGACAGTTCCGCATAATTCATTTTAAACTATATAATTTCACAAACCCCAATTCAGAAATAGTTAAAATATTTGAGTACCTATGATCTTGTTCAGCACAATAAAAACATTCAGAAATGAAATTGCTTCATTACGATTCAAAACAAAGCAAAATACATGCAAATACTAGAATAGAAGTGAAAGAATTGAATTTATCACAGTAATTGATTTTCAATAGGAAAGGAAGAAAAAAATTATTGTTAATTTTCTCGGCGAAGTTCAAAAGCTTCATACGCAATAACAACATTCAAGTAAACAATGCTTTCCAGTAAAGTGTATTTCCCTTTCTCGTTTCAGATATCGACACAACCTTCCTGCATTTTCTATTTGCAGTGTGACCGGTGAGCAAAGTCGATAAAGATAACGAAAAGGATGTTGAAACTCACGTCAAACAGCTCGTTTCAGTTTAGTTATTCCTCACGTTTCGTCGTATAATAAAAATGAAAAATGAATGCTTTTGAAAATCAAAAGACATTTCACTTATATTAATTTATTAACATTTCACATAATTAACGTTCACTTATATTAACATTTCACTTAATTTGAGTTACAAGTAAATACAAGTTTTTCTTGCTTTGTATGGAAGAAAAATCTTCGGGGCTCCAATTTAGCCGTGGGTTGGGTCAAGTTGCCCCAATTCTTTTCCCTTTCGGGCATCCCAAAAAACTCCATTGTGATAATTGTTACAAAAATCCATTAGTTTTCTATGAAGATGAAAGGGATCGATACTATGTTAAGCAATGCAAAAACAAACTGTGTTTTAAATTTAATAGGCATACGCAAAATTAAATACAAGAACTCAAAGTGTGTTGTGACGATATCAGGAACATTGATTATAATAATAATAATAATAATAATAATAATAATAATAATAATAATAATAATAATAATAATAATAATTATTATTATTATTATTATTATTATTATTATTAATTATTAATTACCGATGTACATTTTTACGGACAATATAATAATTACCTAGATAATTTGCAATACAATTGTAGAAATGTATATATAATTGCAATGTGTATATACACGCATGCAATCTGCCCACGCGCTGACTTCGTTGACATGTATTTTTATCATTAGCATTAAAAACTGTACTCTCAAAATTTTCAAATAGACCCGCTTAGTCAAGTAAACAAGTTTTATAATTTGTCATTTGCACTGTTTTATTTATAAGCAAAAAATATTTAAAAAATCAAATTGCACTACGTAAAGGATTTTTAAAATTCTACTTTTTTGTGAGAGAAGTATAAAAACACTGAAAACTAAAAAGTTATTTTAAAAAATACACTCCACGTAACTTTACCGAAAGAAAAAAATACTAAATTTGGAGTAAAACCTAATTGGTAACACTGAAGTTGCCTGCCCGAGGATGACACGAGCGACATCCGAATCACAGCGGGATATTTGTCAACGAGAGAAACAGATGACATGAGTAAACTGCCATTTTCACAGTGGTGAACACTCTGTTATATTTGCTGGAGCACGAAAGAGAGCAAAGACTGACTATATAGCAGCAAAGGATGGGTTGTTGTTTCAGCTGTAAAGACGATGGGTCGAACCAGGTATTACTTCCTTTAATTCTGACAAGTGTCGTTCTAAATTTCTCGGAGAACTGCAATAGGGTTAGTGACTCAACGTCACGAGTTTTGATGATCAGGTACTGATACCCAGTATGTAGAAAATTAATATTAATTCCCAATAATATAAATCGAAATATTATGAAACAAAACCATTTAGATTTTAAAGGTAGTTTCGTGAAAAGTTTGCTTCGGATTCTGATTGGTAATGTGGAGGCTGCTGATAAGAAATCCAGTGCATAGCTCTCTGGACCTCTTTTGTTAAGCAGCTTTTTGTCTGTGTTTTTGCTAATAACACTCTGTTTAGGGAGGTGAGGCCAATGAGAGAACACATTTGCTTGTGGATCCTGTTAGCAATAGTACAGCTATTCAAAGAGTCTCTAGGTATGTAATTTTTGTTTATAATTAAATGAATGCATGTCACAGAAAATGGTTTTTAAGAAACCATATACAAAATTAATCTAAGTTGTTTACTGTTTGTTTGTTTTTGTTTTATTACAATGTGTGGAAGAGTCACAATTACTGTGTTAAAATTTCAGAAGTAAATTTGTGTTACTTCGTAAATATTGAAGTATTGAGCATTGTAATTCTTACAAATATTTTGGATCAATTTCTTAATGAACAATTATTTTGTAGTATTAAATGCAGACTGTATGTTTCATTAAATTTCAGTGACGATTACATATCTTGTGCCCGTTCTTTGCCAAAGAAGACAGATGAACAGTCAGCTCTCAACCAGATTCTTCAGGAGACTGCCACGTATGTAAAAACTCTATTCTCTGGTTTGAAAAATTTATTAAAAAATCTAAAGGCAATACACATGCTTTGTAGGAAGGAAGCTTATTTCTTTGTACTTGGTTCTTGCAATTTCTCTTTGCTTAATTTACGAAAGATGGCTGATGGCTGTTGTAGCAGGTACTTGGTGGCATAACGTTTGGGTCCACAAGGCCTGCAATGTGAGCGGGGCCAGATAAATGGGCCTATTTTTAGACTGAAGGTTTTGCAATTGTAAGAAATGTTAATTACTTGATACGTTCTGTGATACTTTGCGATAGTTGATACAATAAAAGATTAATAACAGCATCTTCCAGAATAACGATTTTTTTCCACTTCAGTATTTTTAGAAACTCTGTTTCTAAATCAATAAACGTAAGCAATTCATTTTGGTTTTATAACAGTCGTTATTTCATAAAATTAAATAATAAAGGCAGATTTTTCCACTATTGGTTATAAGCTCTTTACTATTGTTAACAATAAAGACGACACACAAACTGTCTTTTGATTGTTGTTGTTGTTGTTGTTGTTGTTGTTATTTAGGTTTGAAACTTACCATCTTATGTGGTAATGCTTACATGAGGCAATTGTGAACAACTCGTTTCAATAAACAGCAGTTAGAATTAGGGGGTTGATAGCATTGTCTTGACTTGTTTCGGTTTGTTTACACCCACCATTTTCACAAAAACTTGAGAGAAGTGTCTCTTACAAACGACCAGAGGAGTGTTCACTGCAATATTTTGAGGTGCCTACCAACCGTCCAGACGCGCATCCACCCCTCTCCCTGCCCTTGAAACTTGAGGCACCTGAGGTTATCGCGGCTGGTATGTGGTGCCTTCGCCTGTGCTAGCGACTTCTCTAGACAGCATTAAGAACTCTTTGAAACTTCTCAATCTATCGCACTTCATAGCGCTTATGGGTGTGGAAGACTAACTGGATCTTGGTAGCAAAACAGTTATTTTTCGCATTTGTTTTAAAGCTTTCAAAATCTCAATTACTTTTTAAAGGATTACCAAACTTATGAAATATTCCTAATTTACTTCAAGTTACTAGATTTACCAGTGGTACACGCGGTATATTGGAGAATTCGCCACTGGTACAAATGAAAGAAATTAAGTGTGCCATTGCGCTTAATGATTTTAACTGCATTTGTGAAGTGAAGACATTCTCAGGAAATCTTCTGTTGTAGAAACTTGCATTAGTTGTAAAATTTGTAAGTTATGATATTAGTTTTATGAAAGTAGTTAAGTTGTAAGTTATGATAGTAGTTCTAGAAAACTTTTCAAAGGTTTTGTGAATTGTAGTAAATTCACCCTACCCCATGATCTGATCCAGTGGTAGTAAATATAATTTGACAATGATTTGTAAATGAATTTTAATACTGGTCATACATAATATTTATTAGTTTGGCAAATGAGGTCTTGTATGGACGGTTTTTCCAATCAAGTAAAATGAAATGTTAGCTCTGTTGGGAACACAAATATTGCACTCTCACCTGTTTCTCCTTTTAAAATCTAGTAATGTTGTCAATCCCAAACATTCCAGTAAATCAGTCATTTAAGTTTATTTGCTTCTGGGATAATAAGTTTAGGGTTTCTTTCCGAGATAAACTTAACATTTTGGACTATTCAGTGACAGTATCCAAGTGTCTAACAATTCTTCAACTTTGGCAAAGTTTCCTTTTAGTTGGTCTGAATATTCAATTTGATTTGAAAATTTTGAATTGCCTACAAAACAATTGATTTAAAAAAATGTAGAGGCCCTTCAAGGTCACGAGCTGGAAGGAGAGGGGGACACTTGTCATTCAATTGAGAGCTTCACTACGACTTAAATTTTTGGTACTGAAGCTCTTGATTTGATGACAGTGTGCCCCTCTCCTTCCAGCTTGTGATCTTAAAGGGACACTACTTTTAAATCAGAGTATATAGAATGAACCCCTGTAGAATTTTTGGTCGAAAAAGTGAGATAACAGTAGATGTCTTTCGGGTTCTGCTAATTTCCCGTTTCTCATTTATAGAAAAACAGAACCTAGTCTAGTTTTGCCACTAGTTTTACATCTACTTCACTAAGAGTATGTGTCCTCTCTGTGTTCATTACGTAAATTTTATGATCTTGTGATATCCATTCCATTGTTGGTTCTGTGATAGTTCATTTTTGCACTTTACTTCCAGAGCTGCTCCTACAGTACCGGCAGCATATAAACGACTCTGACAGTTCTCTTGCCACATGCTGTGGTACGTCATGTGACCTATTCCGAAGCAATCAGCTTGCAAGGATTTCTTTACTTGCTCACTGCCAGGGTTCAGTGTTGCCACTCATCTTACACGCGAGACGTCACTGGGGTGATAAGGTTTAGCTTTGGTGAAGGTTATGAACATGATATGAAGAAGTGTCGTAGCCTGTCAGTAAGTGTTAATATTTTGAGATTTCATTTATACTTGGGTTTCTGTAACCTGGCTGATGGCAGCTGATCAGCTGTTACGGTTTCGTCCAATCATGAGCTTAAACGTCACTGTGATGACATTGTAGCTCTCGATTGGATGACACCGTAACAGCTGATGAAGTGTCATCGACCAGGTTAGAAAAACCCAAGTATATCTATCGTGTAGGTGCTGCCATCTGTGTAGTATTGTGAAGCAACAGCGCATTGAACTGTCAGTCGCTTACATGCTGCCGGTACTGTAAATGTCATGTAACGTTAATTGTGGGAACGCTTGTTTGGTTAGGCATATATATACTCTAATCTGTCTGGGATGTTGCAGCAATGTGATTGATGTGGCAGCCTTGGACTCACATGTGCTAGAGCAGCATGAGTATCACGAGCGTGTGAAACACTATGCTCAGAAGCTTCAATCTGGGTCCCGGTGGACAGTGCCTCGACGAACGCCCTGTCTTTTGGTGGATGTTCCTGCTCCAGAAAAATTTCTTTCTGCTGAACCTTTGTCTGTTGGAAATCTCGATCTGGTAAAATGAATATAGTTATTAGTAATGACACAAAGTTAAATGTTTAGTACAGGGTAAGCTGTTGCAACCCAGGAGGAGTGGTATGAGAAGTACAAAAATCAATGCATGCTGCTATTTATTTGCTCTTTACTGAGATGTTCTATACACAAAGGACACCCTTGGAGGCCTGTAAGCTAGATACTAAAACATCTATTCAGGTTGTCTTTTATTATTCATGCCTGCACTGACATTAGATAACAATAATTAAATAATTATATCGAAGATATTTCAAAGAATACGTACTACAAAAAGGATTTGACAGGTAATGTTGAGATATTATAAATGGTGTAAATATGTTATTATAAGAATTACATTACACACTTCTTAATAGTACTTGATGGTTTTGTGGTATGCCATTCTGTAACTGATTCTCATTAATGATTCCCAAGCTATATTGTCTTCATCTTTTAAGATACTTGTCCTAAATACTAAGATTATAGGGCATTTCATGACTTAATCATCTCAATGGATGAAATCCTAAGAAAAATTATTAGTACAGCCAAATACAGCAAGACAAGCTGTAAGAATATAGCAATAAAGCAATAAGAACACAATATACTGATGGGAAAATCTTGTTTCCAAGCTATTAACATCTACTGTACATTACTCATTGGTGTACATGATTAAGTGTCTGTCTCTTTGGTTTAAACTTTTGAACATCTTAAAATTTGTAAGTAAATACTTCATGATCTTAAGCTTTGGAAAATTAAACTCGGTTCATTCCATTAACTTTTAAACATCACTGGACTATTAGTGCAAGTGCTACTTGCTCCTTTTCTTTGATGTAGTCGCAAATTTTGCAAGGTGTCTCCTATCCCATGTCTCATGTGAAACTGAGTTGTGTAATCATTCACGATCTTGAACAGTCACTGGTCGTACTACTGCTTCTACTTGCCATTCTGACTGCTTTTTAATTTCCCCCCAACATCACTTGCTTCCCATTAGTTATTGATAAGTAATATTACTTTCAAAGTTATATAAAAAATTGTTTGTCTTTGGGGTTTTTTAGTTAATGAAAATGTATTTTCTTATGCTCTAAATTTTGAGGCAAAGAAATTCCATAAAAATAAATGGTGATCATAGCGATGAAATAGCAATATATTTACCACCAAGTGGTGATTAGTATTTCAGAGATAAGACGTATTTCACATAAAAAAGTCGTTTTTTTCTTTGACTGATTCGCCTTAAAAATCCTCTATTTTTTTTTAACTGTAATCTAAATGTGCTCTCAATAGGCATATCTGAAGAATATTGAGCAGATGCCGGTGCACCATTACAAAGTACTACAGCAAAATTTTTTATCGACAACTTGTGACTTAAATCTGTTTAATTTTTATTGTTATTATTTTTATTGTTTTTTTTTTATTGTCATGTTTTAATATACATGAACAAATTTTCTCTTAATTTGAAAAAATAAATAGTTTAAAAAATTATGAATGTGCATGCTCAGTTTGCAGCCATCACTGCTGCTGGGTTTCAGAATTTGTTAAGAAGTGATCCTAAACCCCATATCTGTAGACTTGTTAAGTAATCTTCTTTTTCTTTACTAAATACCAAATATCATCTTTAGTAAATAATATTTATCATCGTGAACTATTAGATGTTATCTGTCCTCAATGTAGCAAGCCTGATTCCTCTATGTGTTCCTGTTGTCCATCTTTTATGATTTTCCTTGCTCTTTGTGGAAGAAAAACTAGTAATATCAGAAAATGATATTATTATTATTATTATTATTATTATTATTATTATTATTATTATTATTAGAAAATGAATAAATATAGGTTTCCGTGACTGGTATTAATAGAGCATTTCTTTCCAATAGTTCAATGGAAATACAACCGTCTTCAAAACATTTCATTTACACCTGTGGCAGACACCCTCAGTGGCTGTGTGGTTAAAGATTAACAGATGGTCAGCACCTGGATGAGTGACTCCAGTCCACCCAGCCACTAAGGATATCTGCTCCAGGTGTAGAATAAACGTTTGGAAGAACTGTCGACTTGGGCATGACCTATTATTCAGATGAGTAGTATTCATTAAAGGAATAACACACACAAAAAATATAGTTGTGCATGTAGTTTTAAATTTGGCAAAAGAAATGTTTGTTCTAGATGATTGAACTTTACATTGGAACATATTGTCATCAACTGAAAATTATTGAATGGGAAAAAGTTGGGTTTACGTTACTGTCATTTGGCAGTTTGCTTGAAAGGAAGTATGAAATGAATGTGTTACCATTATAGAAAGTCCTAAATCACTCATGTAAACTATTCAAAATAATGGCCAAAACTGATCTTACTGACAGGATGGTATCAATTTAGTTTAGTTTATTAAGACTCCTCAAAAGTAGTTGCTTTTCCCTTTCAGTAGTTTAGTGACATGATATGTTGTTACTTGAAAGATTATGACCTTCGGCGAGTGATCTTTCAAAGTTTATACTTTCTGGGTTGTCAAGAGAAGTGTGCTGAATTTTGAAGAGATCCTGTTTTCTCTGTGCAGATAACTAGTGCTGTTTCAAAGGCCAATGCAGCACTGCAGGAGCTGAAAGTGGAGCACAAGGAGGACTTGGTGGTACCTTTCCGGATCCCATGAGACTTCTCTCGGGCCAACGGGCTTGTCATGGCAGTGGCCATCTCAGGCGAGCCGGGACGCAGCCCTGTGGTGGTGTGCGTGTGAATGGTGAACCGTTGGCCTTGAGCAAGAAGGGATTATTGTTACTGAAGTGTTATTTTTTCTTTATCGTTGTACTTGTTTTGCCCGCCCTTGAGATGAGTATGTATATTGTGACTTTTTTTATGGATACCAACGATTATAAATATATCATGTGTATGTGCATGTGAGAGTGGTGACTTTTGTAAATGAGAGAAAGGTGCACAGAGTCAAATCTTGAAGTGTTACACAACAGTGAAGCTTATGTCATGAGTTGCAGTTTTTTAAAGCATTTGAATAATGGCATTTTGTCACTTGTCCTCATTCTTACTTCATTGTTCTAGACTTGATTTCATGTCATGTCTATTTTAGAATTCCTTTTTATATTGTTTCGTGTCTTGTTTCCTATTAGCAATGATGTCTTCCAATTTGCTTTCTTTTAGAAATGGTTTCAGTAGAAATTATGTAAAATTATTGCAGAGGAGGCATGGGCAAGTGACATACCACACATGCTGGAACTGACCTACCACTAAGGTCTCTGTATTATCTAGGAGTATTTTGGTATTTCATGAAACTTGAGTATTCCAATAATTTATTTTTAGCCTGATGTACTCGTAAGAATATAAGTCACTTCTATCTGAAGAAAAGTTTCATTCCAAAATGCTTAAATACAACAAAGTAATTGACCTGCTAATCCCACATATTGCACATTTGTGTTTGTTTGTATAGCATTGATGTAAATAAATAACTATTTTGATAAAAGCAAGTTTTGGATTTCAGACCAAGTCACGTGCATGAAGATAAGAACATCGTAATTAAGCCAGTTGCAAATTCATATAAATCATGGTAATGGTACTTGTGTCAATTTAATGATAAATTCTTCATAATAATTACATTCATTTTTCTTTGATTTGGATTAATTGCAATATCTTAACTTTTATCATTGGATCATGGATGTTTGTAAGCTTTCAAATGAAGTTTCTTTCATTTGAAAGCTTTTTATTGTAATCTCTTTCTGTCATGATTATAAGAGCTATTGCTGAATAATTAAAATATGCCTATGAGAGCATAATACTAGAAAAGCCATTGTAACTAGACTTTGATGCAAGTTTTTTGGATGAAAAATAACTTGCTGCTCTGGAGGGAGTTCTGTAAAAGATAACTTATCAATGAAAAGGGATTTAATGCATCCAGGACTCCTAGAGGTAAATGTTCTTACTGGGATTCTATGGTCATCCATCAGGAGTGTGTCTTGCTGGTCAAAACTTGTAGATCTTGTTTTCTATGATTCAATGAATTAAACATTTTTGTAGATTGTTCGCAACTTAATTTTGAGGTTACAGATATTACTATTGAGATGGAATTGAGGAAGGAGCAACTGTTTACTAGTAAAACAAAGTTGGATCAGTTGATATTGTTGAAAAAATTATAATACAACAAAGAGCAACAATAGGAGATTTAAATCTTCAGTCCCCCTCCCTGGATTTTGGCAATTTCAAATTTTTGGAAGACATGTACAGTGGTGCTTCAAAGAACAAATAAGAAAAGGCCTACTGACCTCTTTTTTTTGGCGCAAAATACTAACAAAAGAAATTTTATTGAAATCTTCAAATGAAATTTATGCATGTGTGAATGACAATGTAATAGTTGAAGTTCTGTCCCTACTCATAAGATATTTGAAAGAATAATGGATTTTATATTGAATAATTCATATTTTTACCTAGATAGTACTTTTAAGATCTAAATATATATATATATGTATATATACACACAAAGATGTTTTGTCTAATACCCATTAATATTTACCTCAAAAAAATCTAGAAAGGAATATGGGGAGGATTCTTAGTGTTTATAAATACTATTAGTGAAGCTAGCTAGGGAGCTAAATACTGGCTGTAAGGGTCCCACTGTACCAGAGCTTCATAAGAATGTGCAGAATATATGAAGCGAAAATAGAACACAGTATTGGGCTAAATCAAAATTCCCTTGTTCTCTTCTGTTTCCTTTTCCTCCAGTATCCCAGCTAATTGGGACATAATTGCAGGAATTGCTGCTACACAGATGAGTGAAACGCATCAACAAGTGGTTTGTGTCGTAAAACACCTGAAGCAGCAATTCACTGAGCTGAGCTAATATTAACAAATTCAGAGTATCACAGCCAAATTGGTATCTGAATTCCATATGCTGAATAAGAGGTCAAAAGAACCATTTAAAAAATATTAAAAGTTCATGGTTTTCTGTTTGATTAGTTATGCATGTATCAATTAGAAACCAGAAAAGCCATATTTATCAACTGGTCTGCTAAAAACTTATGAATGCAAAAGTAATTTTGCTCTGTAAATGAAGCATATATGAAAAACGTGTCATTACCATGAAGACTGGAGTTGGCATTTTATGGGTACGTGTGCTGCAAGACAGAAGTTCACATTTCTTACAATCATGGTGCTAAATACAATGTGTAATTCATTTACGTTTTGTATTATTTGGATTGATGTGTTCTTCATGCAGTGTCAATCTTCACTTTGCTTGCAGGGCAAGTGTAGGAAGTTGAGGTATTGGAAAAAATACTACCAGTCTGTGGCATGGATGAGCCTATTTTAACAATTAAAGGTTTTGTATATTTAGCCTTCATGGTTTGTACAATAGAAAGTTGATGTGATGTAAAATATTTGTGACCTAAAATAGATACATTTATCATAAAGATATGTTGCCACTTTACTCTGCAAGTAGTTTCCTCAAATTGGCCAATACTCCTATCAAATTTATCCTGTTGTGTGTAGTACAAAAGGATCTAGTTTTGAACACTAGTAATGTTTGTGATAAGTACATTTTATTATTCAAATGTAACAGACAATTATTTACCTAAGAAAATATACAAAGCAATACAATTGGCACCTGTCAAGTGTGTGTTTTTCCTAAAAATAAGACAAAACATATCTTTGGTTATGTTAATAATTTTAGGCAATCAATAGAATTTGTTGGTTTACTTTCAGATATATGCCTACAAGAAAAGGAACAAAGTTGGTAATTACGACTGAATTTACAGTGTTTGAGAGGTGTACATCCTACCTAGTGAGAGCTTTTCCTTTCATTCAGTGAAATGAAAAAAAATTGCTTGGTCCAGTAGGAGTAGTCGTAACTTCATATTCTTTTCTCTTAAATAATCCTTCTTCTTTGCGTTTTAGAGTACACATTGACCTCATTCAAATAAAACTATTTTATAATGACTCCAGTTTTGTGGTAGATTTTTATTAGTTTGAGCTGGTGTATTTGCCACATTATTTGCACTGTAAACCTTTGTACACAAATAACGACATGAGGTTCCCTTTTATAAATAAAAATTCAGAATGCAAAAGTACTTACAAAAGTTTAATAATTAAATGACTAGAAAGTTTACAAGTGGAAGCACAAGATTATCTACTTGATCAGTCTTAGCTTCTATGACTGATGTAAGAATAACGCTTATGGTAACGGTCACTATTACCCAACTGGAGAGTTGTATTACACCTGCCAAACACAAGCCACTTTGTATTATTATTATTACAATAGTATATTACAAGCAATTTATATTTTAAATTTAAAAAAATTCAGTAAGGTGAATAACAAATAATTACTGAGGATTCTGGAGACATTAACAGAATCAGATAAAATAAATATTTATATTACACTTAAATTGGAAAAATTTTCAAAACATTGGAATGTGAATACAAATATGACTCACCTGAAAGGTACAAAACTATAATAGCTATCATCTGTCCAACCACACATGCAATTGTTCCTTCAATTGACTTATTAGAGCCTGGAGGAAAAAAAACAACACATCAGACAATATATTGAACAGCAAGTTTTCAGGGTTGCTCATTAAATGCAATACTGATATAACTCCAAATTGACATTTTGTGGAAAATATATTTCAAGATTAAAGATTTTTTATTTCTGTACGGAATAATTTTAAAATATTGCACTGATATATACATATATAGTTTCAGAATGCTCTAACATCATACAAAATATAATTACATACAAACTTGATAAAATTGAAAGTTCAAGTTTTCACAAGAGGAATCCATTATGGTCATCTCAGGTTCGTGATCTTGCAAATTAGCCGTCTCCCACTTCTCTGAGTGGTTGGTTGTGGGCAACTTCAAAAATGTCAAATGGAAGACACTTTTTATATAGCAAATTCAAATTCCACACATTAAGATAATGAATTATGATCTTTTTTTTTTTTATCCTTGTTGTGTTGCAATGTGAAAATTAGACTATGATTTTTGCCTAATTTTACCAAATTTCTAATGAAGCTATTTTGAACTCAGGAAGGGAGTTGAAATAGAATGTTCATAAGAGGCAAGGAGTAAATAAAAGTAAAATTTTGCAAACAGTTTTTGTATGACCCCATATGATCACCATGTGCTTTCGCATTTCATAAACAAAAATTCTGCTTCAGTGTAGCTCAGTAGGTGAAGTTACAATTAGGTTTGAGGAATATAGGAAAGTAAATTTTTTACATCAGAATATTAATAAATATATCTTAATCAAAATACTTTACCAGGCCATTTGTGGCGACCAAAGCGACTGCCTATACTGCTGGCAAGTGTATCTCCAACTCCTACTGATAATAAACCACTGCTCAAGGATATTATGGTGCTTGGGCTTGAACATGCAACTGGATGGAGCCATAATGGTAATGAACAACCAGTTAGGAGATAAATGGGCGTTAGAGCTAGATTTCCAGCATCTTTCTCATCGGCATACACAGCAAATCCTTCTTGCAAATTGTTTCCAAGAGGTGGAATGTTAAGTAACCTCACCAACTGCAGGCAAAACGATAAGAAAGAAAACAATACATTCATAGAAAAATGCTGAAATTAAAGACCTATTATAAGTAAAATGCACTCTTTTAAAAAATAGTCATGTTTGAAAAATCATCCAATTTTTTTTGTTGAAGACCTTTACAGGTCTATCAAATTTTTGCGAAATGTTTGTAGTCGACTTTGATATCCATACTTTTTATTTTCACATCTACATATTATGAAGAGAAAGTTGACCAATGCTTACTGTAGTGGTTGTTTATTATTTCATTGTCATTGTCAGTCAGGGTTAAAGAAAGTTTTATTGGGTGAAGTCACTGATTTACTTGTAATCCAAATGGGAGATTTTTGTTAGCCAAAATTTTTGTTTACAAAGTTTCATGGGCTTTTTTTTTGTCTCCATCTTCAGGCATTTAGTCATGGGCTATAACAACCTTTCCTCTTCATGTTGTGTGAAGGGCACGTTCATCAAAAAAGAAAACAAGAAATATGCTGACAATAAACTACAAAAAGAGTTATAAATAGATTATTAAATTCACCCATTAACCCTAAAAAGACCAACATGAATTCTCTAGCATCCAAGTGCAGTGAAGAGAGCAACTATGCGTGGATTTCATCACAATCTATGGCTCTAAATGTATAGCAGTTGAAAAAGATTTTAAAAATTATTGTTGTGATTTGGTACTCATTTATTTCCAGTTAATAAACATTTATAAAAGTTAAAAATTATTGAAAACAAGTATTTTAATTCTTAACATCCTTTTATAGTAATTGAGTGACCTGCATTCATCACTCACGGTCAGATCACTTCCAGTCCTCCACTCGAGACAAACTGTCATTTGACACATCTCAGTCTCGTGATGGAGAATAGATAATTTTTTGCAGATTCATCCAGAAAATTTTTAAATAATATGTTTTGATGGATTTTTAAGCAACTAAAATGCATTTTGGGGTACTTGTGACATGTACAGAATTAATCACTTGTTCATTCAATTTTTGAAAATTGACAAATCAATTGACACAAATTGATTGATTGATTAGTGATTCCAGGCAATCACCTACTAAGGTTGTTACTCCCGTAAGTGTTGTGCATCTTTTTCTCTTTTGGGAGGTGGCGGTGATCTTCCCGACTAATGGTGAAATCTGGAGCTGACCAACCGTTTGCTAATGGTGTTTTCCCTAACCAGGTCTCTCCCACCAGTGGAGCACCTCCCCAGCCGGGACAAGCTCTAAGTTCCTGACATGTGTGGAAGTAAGTGTGTGTGTGTGTAAGAGGTGAGGATAGGACAAGGAAGAGGAAGGAAAGATAGCGTGGGCACATAGCCCGTTTCTTAGGGTTCTGCTCCGATGTTTGTCTGGTGTTAATTGGAGAAACCACTTTCGATCACAGCAACCAGCCGCTAGTTGGTGTCAAAAATCCTACCACCGTCTGGAATTGAACCTAGGACCTCCCAGTCAAGGGCACTGCAGTGACATTAGTTGATACCCTGAGCCACCTCTCCTGATAACAGACCCAAATCTCAGCCAGTTCCCTCTTGTCTATGTGGAAGAATTCTACGAAAATACAAATCACTTCTGAAAAGCAGGTAATGCATGTTATGTTTTGTTGAAAATGTAATAAGCTATATTCTTGCCACATCTAGAACAGGATGCTATTACTTTAGTCTTACTGTCTTTGAAAAATGCAGAAAGACCAAATCTTTTAGTACCTTAAGTAAGTATTTATAAATGTCTTTGATCTTAAAATATTCTTACTGTGCCATTGTCTTTGATAAAATTCTATTAAAAGGCATACTTCCTTTTTTTATTTAATCTGTTGGAGGAAAGTATAAAAAAGACCCTGTTAGTCAACTAGAAAGGGCTGTAAACAATTTTAATCACAAGGAACAAATATATTTTGAAAAAAGTAAGCTCAGCAATAATACCCTCCAGGTCTTTCTAAGGTAAAACTGACCTTAACTCTGTCAATGAAATTGTAAGGGACTATAACCGTAAGTATTATAAATCCATATGACGGTTATATCCAATTTACTTAAAAAAAGTTTTATGCTTATCAATTTTTATTGGCTCATAAGCTCTGTTTTATTCTCTTTTTATATGCTTCAAACTATTAACTTTTTGCAAAGCAAGTGTCAACTGTCAAGCTGTTAGTGAGTGAACTTCAGATGCATTTTCCCAAATTGGGAATTTTCAGCTCATTCATGCATGACAAATATAAGATAATAAAGATAATATAATTCTTTTTGCAGTAAGGAACCCATGATTTTCTCTAGTGAATGAAATAGAGTCATTTATCTGTTACTAAAAGTTACCGTTTTATGCATTGGAATGTCCAGAATAATTTTATAAACAATTATTTTTTTCTCAAATAATGAAAACCTGACTCTTCAGTTTTTTAGTTTACTATCCTAATTCATACACTAGAATATTCAATTGTGATTGATTTTAAAAAATTATCAAAATATATCAATTTCTTGCAGAGTAATAATGTTTGAAGTAAAAATCTGCATTTTTGCTAATTATTTATAAACAAATAGAAAAAATTTTTAAAAAAATTATTGATCTCTAAAAGCATACAGAGCAAATGTACAAGGAAAAACAAAGTAGACCCAAAATTCTAGAATTTCTTTTTCTCAGGTGGACAGCTACCTGGGAACACATGCCTGACACTTAAAAAGCGTTTTTTAAAAACATCCATCTGTCTGACTGATTAACTATACATAAGATTGTCTAAACTATATGTAAGATTTTCCTTGATTAATATGTCCAAACTCTATGCACATTGAATTTGAAATGAATATTTTAATTAACAGGAAGCCCATAAGACACTTTCTAAATATTCTCAACTAATGATGCTAAAAATGGCACAGACTTTCTTGTGCTAGTTAGTTACTAATTCTTTTGAGTAAGGGCATCCTTTTTTATTTTTCCAGCACCCTCATTCCAGTTGCAAACGGGATATAAGGCGTCTATCAAAACTTTTGGTAACTAGCACTCCTCTGGGAATTTCCAGTGAAAAGTCCATTGTGCTCTTGACCAAAAGTATACCTTTGGCCCATCTCAGTCCAATGGAAACTTTTGTCCCATAACAGATTGATTTTACGCATTTAAGCTAAGTGTTGAGATTAGTTGCAGTTGGGGAAAGAAAGATATTACAGCTAGAAGTTAAGAAAGATATGGATTGTGTTTCAACATATTTACATAAGAACCTAACAGATGATTTAACATTTATGACATTGTGAGACATTGAGTTCCAGACATTCCAGTTTTTAAATATTTTTTTAATATTTTTTTCAGCTTAAGTCAAAAGTTCAAATTAAGAGAAGACCTACCCGTTCTGGAAGCACATACCTCTAACACAACAAACAAGGCTAATACCACTGCAGTGGCCAAGTAGAGTAAACAACAAGCAGTCACCAAACCAGGAAAATATACTGCCACAGCCAAAATATGAAAATACTTTCGAACAGAAGTAGAAGCTTGTTGACCCTTTTGAATTTGGTAAGCCACAGCAAATGTTGCAGCACTAACACACAGCATCCAGTACCCAACCAACCACACCTACAAAAAAGAAACAATGTGTAGATCAAGAAAATAAAAACAGTAGTTCTAGAAATTGTTTTAACAAAAAAGATGGGTTTGCTGCAATTCTCATTTTTTTCTCATTGTCTCCATACCTATGAAGCCTCATTAAAGGAAGAAAAGGACTAGGGCCATAACCTAGAACCTGGGTTCAAAGCAGAATAGAGTTTGATTCAACTACAATATTTTCCATTATTAGGATTTGATCTTGGGGCAATTTCTTGAAAAATGATAGAGCACAGCAGGGATCAAGGAATGATTGGATTGCTGGAATGACAAAGTCACTATGCTGGTGTGAACAAGTGACAAGTCATTGAGAATCTGTGAAAACAAAAGGCAGAGTGTTTCAGGAGTTTCCTATAAAACCTGGACTTCCACCACTAATTAACATAAATTCACAAAAAGAACTAAAATGAAAGCTTTCACCGCTTACTGCATTCAATAATTTCTGAAATTAATACAAAGCATCCTGTATGATGATTTGGTTTTCACAATGAAATGCATTTGAATGTGAATTCCATAAGTCTTTATACTCTGGATATTAACCTTCAGAAAATTATTTAATTATTGGCAGTGTTCACTTGAAACTTGTTTTTGGTTATAGAATGAATAACAAGGCCTCTATAACTTTCACGAGAAAACAAGATACTTACAGTTTTCAAATTATCATTCCATATAAGAAAAATAATCCATAGCACAGGGCTGCGTCCAAGCAAAAAATGCAAAGATGGTATCACAATCAGGAACAGTATTCCAAAAACAACTCCATAAAATGGCCCAGCTGAACGAGAAGCTGGTATGAAGTATAAAGTAGCACATATTGCAAATACACCTAAAAGTCCCACCTGTTTAAAAAAAGGGTCTTTAATATTCTATATTGTGTTGTATGCTCCTAATACCCAACCATCAATTAATTTATAATATTATAATGTCATTATAAAGCCTAGAAAGCAAATAAGTTTTTTTGTCTTTCATTTTCAATTTGATGGAAATCATGGTTCCAAAGAAAACATTCTGCAAGAACATTTAAGAATTTTTTAAATACATAAAATCCAGTGGATGACCAATAAAATACATTGTAAAGAAGTTTTGTTATTTCATTCTGTAGACCCTTATTCAATGGGGTTTTAATATAGTGTAAGTTTCATAAAAGAAAACTATAATGCAGCAGAATACCTGCAGAATTAATGTAGCTATTTCCATATCTTGTTCTGGAGTTCTATAATAGGTATTGTATATGTTTTCTGTACTGGAGAATAAGAAAAGAATTACAGCCTGTGTCAAAATTGTTGCTTCTCCAAATGTAAAGCAAAAAGGAAAAGATTTCATTGAAAACATAAGACCTGAACTAAACGCATAAGAAGTTAAAACTCCACAGCCCAAGCTGAATGCCAAGCCTGGAATAAAAATTAGACATCAAGCTCCATAATCACTCTAACCATATAAACTTCATAACCGTATAAATTTATTTGTTATATCAATACCTCTGTCATGAACAAAGTACAAATGACAACTGGTGAACACAAAAGGAAATATCATGCCGGAGTTAAAACTGTGATTTTCTTTTGGATTTGATGAATAAACTGCTAAAAGTAACACAACACTTGCTATGAACAGCCCTAAACTTAAATCACTGGCCAATTTGAATATTTCTGAGACATGAGAATATTTGAAACAATTAATGATCATTATCCCAGGGAGAAGGAAAATGAGCCATACTCCCGGCCCTGCATGTGGTCTGAAACATAAAACATTTTCATGAAAGTTGTAAAACGAAAAGACACAAATAACCATCAAACAAACCTTTACATACCTTGGCTTGACATTACATGTAGCCAAAATATTTCGCGTTTTTTCATCAACGATACGCAAAATATTATTCATTCTGACTTTTTTGTAAGGCTGATTTAACAAATTCACATTTAGTAATACAAAAGGTCAAAGATCACGCCACACAGTTGCAACTGCAGTCGTTTTAGGTTATCTCCGTTCAGATAACTATCACTTGACGTGAATCTACAAACCAGCCTAAACTCTTCTACATTGTGCTAATATTTTATTTGTGTTTCGTTAAAATAAATATTTTTTTCCTAGCGCAATTACAAACAGTGTCGCAATTTCACATTTCCACCCACTTGAACGAATTACCACGAAATACACAGTGTTCTCAGTTCCACACAGATTAACTGTCCCCTACTTCATTTCAGTCTTACGACACATTTTCATTCGGCGAAGTATATATTTTGCAGAATTGCTTCAGATTCGCATTGTTTTTTAAATTATTTTCATTTTTATATATGAGGGTTGTTAGGCACGCGCTTTTCTGCAAATATGCCATTTCACAATATTTAGTTTTGATAAAGAAATCCTAAAACCTTGTTTACAATTTCAGCCGCTTCTATTGTAAAAAAAACTTATTTGAGTACCTTGTTTGATGGCTGTTCTCTTAATAATTAATTTATTCATTTTCGGAGAGATCCAAATAAATATCAATATCTTCTGGTCAGTGAATTCAGGAGAGTTCATTAGAGCCACGCAAACACATTGTATCGATGGTTTTATAACATTTTGTGCATGTGCGTCAAAACCAAATATGTTCTCACAGCATATAATCGTTATTGTAGCAGAGTTTAATCAGATAAGGATATAGGTTCAGAATTTGCAAAATCGCAGGCACTGTGCATGTGTAGAGCGTACTATCCCAAATTAGTTTCGAATTTTGGCGCATTGACAGTTGAATACGGCTTGACGACGTATTTTAAAATTTCGCTACTGTCCGCAATACATTTCTGGGTCGGTGCAATTATTAGGGAATCTTGTCAAATTATCCTTTCTTTGAGAGTGTAGCAGAAGTGAATGCGATTCTTATAAAAACTCTCTCGATTTTCTGTAGCTATTTATTTCAAATGGAGTTCCTGTTATTAATGTTTTCGGTACTACCTATCTCCCCCCTCCTTCGTTTTAAAGAAGAAATTGAAGGAGCAATGGTGAAAAATAAAAACAATAAAAGGAATATTATCTCATAATGACCGAATTTTTCATCACAAACAAACTTTAAAAAGAGTAATTCAGGTCATTTTTGCATCTGCGCTCAATTTCAATTATAACTTCTCGTCGTTTTTCCTTCTCTTGCAGAATTCAGTCGTTCTGATGGCGCTCCTATATTCTATAATAGAATTGCGTGTCTTTCATCCATGGTGGAAACATCAAATGCATTTCTATCTTGCAATCTAGTTATAGCACTGCAACAAGCATACTCGAGCGATCCTGACCTCACTGATATGGACTCTATCCTTTGGGTCAAAAGTCAAATCCTGATCAGGCTTTAGTATTCGTGACATATTCTTGTTTTCAGACGAGTTAGTTTGTTGCATTTTTTCATGATAAAAAAACAGCGTAAGGTTTCCATTGAATGGAACATTTGTGTATATCTGATGGTGCTGATAACGCTATTTTGTAATTGTTAAAAATTGGTAGAGGATAGAGGAGGGGAGTCCTTGGAGCAGATAGCGAAGAGGATGATGAACACATGGAGTACGATGTTTTTTAGACGGTCAAAATATCAAAACGACCATTGATTTTCGAAACCTGTTCGGTTTGCCTGACTGAGGGTCAGGCAGAGTTGTTGGCCTTGATGGTCACGAGCACAGTTGCGAGCGCCTGCGCCGAAGCGCCTCAGTGGCGGCATGGCGCTTGAGTGGGAATGGAAAAAGATATTTACTGTGTTAGGTGTATTGTCTTTATGTTTTTTGATAATACCAATTCCAATTGAACGTAATGGCTTGAAGGAACATGAACATGAATTTAAAATATTCATGAAAAAATTCAACAAATCGTATGATACGAATTCCACAGAATATATTCTACGGTTGTCAAACTTTCAGGTGAATAATATTATTAACTTTTAGTTTTAATGCTTTCTTGACAGAAATGAAACCATTCACCTCTAGTATTTACTCAGCACAGTTTTTCAATTTATTGTGTATTTATAACATTAGTTAATCATAGATCAGTGTGATATATTATGTAACTCTTTTATATAGGTAAATATATTTTCACTCTGTTTAAGGAATCACTAAAGAAAATCAAGGATCTCAATGATGAACGAACTTTAAGTGCTAGTGCTTTGTATGGACTGACGTCATTCTCTGATTTGTCTGAAGAAGAGTTTCTTCGAAAACATCTACAACCAACTCTCGATGCACATGTCAAGAAATCACACCATGGCCGTCATACAGACCACAACCATCACCACCATGTTAAAAGACAAGTGCCAAAAAATGTACCATTGAAAGTAGACTGGTATGTATGAGATATATTGACCAATATTACAAAATAATGAAAGTTTTAAATAAATTAAATACCGGTTCATTACACACATTACATTCAAGAATAAATAATATGCTGTTGTACTTATCATTACAGGCGAAATAAGAATGTTATAACTTCAGTGAAGAATCAGAAGTTGTGTGGAGCATGTTGGGCATTTAGTACTGTTGAAGTTATGGAGAGCATGCAAGCGATTAGCCGTGGCAAGTTAGAAAGTCTCAGTGTTCAAGAGGTATAATAATTCTTATAATAGACAAATGTATCTCCAGCTGCTTTGATTGCCTTTTAATGATGCATATGAAAGATCATTTGCTAATGAGCATAATTGATAAGTTGATTGTTAGGGATAAAGCATCCTGACCATTTGAAAGATGAATAAACAAACAAACAAGCATTTGAACAAAGAATCACATATTATAAATTTCAAAGTTTTTATTTTTCATTAACCAAAACTCTGTAGTGTGACATTTTGAGGATATGAATCTTTCATCTTCAGTGTACAGTAAATATAAGAGAATTAACATCAACATAAATAACAAGTTATTGGCTTTAAAATAAGTGATATAATTGTAATGAAACACTAGCACTCAATTTAGGATAAAATTTGAAGACTCACCATTTTGAAAACAAAAATAATTAATACATTAAAATAATAAATAAATATGTTCATCCACCAGTGCAAAAGCATGTTCAACAGGGTGGTTGCATTAAGAAAATGGAAATAACAGTGGGCTGAGACCATTATGAGGTAGTAGGAGAAGTGGGAGGTGGGAGAGGGCTTCAAAATACTTTTAAAAGAAATGTAATAAAAGAGGACAAATTTCTTGGATTCCCAAAATGCATTTGCACATCTTTACTTCTTTGAAAGTTCTGCTTTGTTGCATCAATCATCTCAATCATTATTTCAACAATATAATTAGTCACAAAAGTACAATGGTTATGCAAAATATCAAAGTTACAGATTCCATAATTTGAAAGTTGTTGTTTTCCTTTGTGTTATTAGTCTTTGGTTTTTGACAGTTTAAGAACACTCTACAGGGATAACCCAAATTAACGAAGTTTCAACTATGAGATTTTGACTTCGTCACAATACACTATATACGTACATGTCCACTTTAGGTTACAACTGTAACCAAATGCAAACAACAGTTGTATATATTGTTTCTAAGAGAAGTAACTAACTATGGGAATGTAGGCGGCCGATAAATTTATAGAACAGACCAGACTAGCTATTTAAATGCTTTGAAGTTGTGGCAATGTTTCATCCCTGGTAATACTGCCCCAAGCTACTTTTTACCATTTGTGTAAGGCAATTGACTACATGTTTATGAAATTGCCTACTCATTCTTTCGGAGGCGCTTCGGCACAGGCGCTCGCTACTGTGCTCGTGACCATCAAGGCCAACAACTCTGCCTGACCCTCAGTCAGGCAAACCGAACAGGTTTCGAAAATCAATGGTCGTTTTGATTTTTGACCGTCTAAAAAACATCGTACTCCATGTGTTCATCATCCTCTTCGCTATCTGCTCCAAGGACTCCCCTCCTCTATCCTCTACCAATTTTTAACAATAACAAAATAGCGTAATCAGCACCATCAGATATACACACATGTTCCATTCAATGGAAACCTTACGCTGTTTTTTATCATGAAAAAATGCAACAAACTAACTCGTCTGAAAACAAGAATATGTCACGAATACTAAAGCCTGATCAGGATTTGACTTTTGACCCAAAGGATAGAGTCCAGATCAGTGAAGTCAGGATCGCTCGAGTATGCTTGTTGCAGTGCTATAACTAGATTGCAAGATAAAAATACATTTGATGTTTCCACCATGGATGAAACAACGTTTTTTGTATTTATCCTGCTCATTAAAAATAATCTTCCGAGTATCTTTTTGTTAGACCTTATGAAATAAAATACAAACAATATATGGTCACTTTTGTGATGTTTGTAGGCTATTGACTGCGCTGGAGATGGAAATTTAGGTTGTGAAGGCGGTGACATGTGTAGCCTCCTTGATTGGATGGTTACTAATAACATAGGATTACAACTTGAGACACAGTATCCTCTACACTTGAAAACTGAGACTTGTCATCTAAGCAAGTAAGTTCATCATTACATTTATTGTCATTTTTTATTACTAAAGTAAAATAAATATTGCAGGCAGATTCTATTGGGCTATTTATTTGTTGAGTTGTTCAAATTTGAACGTTATTGTAATTGTAGTTCAGTCTTTGAATTTAGTAAAATGTGTATTGTTGTTTATTGTGAGTCAATTCTTTTCCCCTAGTAAACAATTGTATATGATGCTGCTGAAAACTTGTTTTGATTGCTATATATCATTGTTCTTTGAAATGCAAATTGTACTATGACATTTTTTGCTTACAGGAACGTAACTGGGGTTCATGTTGCTAGCAACTTCACTTGCGAGAAGTAAGTCATTATTGCTTTTTAATTTTGAAGCATATCTACCTCATAACTAGAGTGTGGATTTTTAGCAAAAGGCTTATTTTTATTTTTACTATGTTATGACTTTTAACAATAGGAATCACTTAATTGTACTTTCGTGGTTGTTTTAGTAGATTTTTATTTTGTCGTATTTGCCTATTTTAGCGTCTGTTGCCTATTTTTGCCATTTTGCCTTCTTTTTCTGTCTTTTTCCTCATTATTAGAAGATTTAATTTTGCCATTTTAAAAAATTATTTAACTTATGATGCCTATTTCTGCCATTTTTGCCCTTTCTTCATTATTTTGCTTACTTTTTCCCCCGGCACTGCTCACGATAAAGTTGGATATATTTACTTGCAAGCCTAGACAACTTGAAGGCACAGTAGTGTTTTGTCTTTTTGTAGAAGCAGACACTGTGATAAAAGTCTGAATGAAAAAGGAAGATGATACTAAACATGATTTTCGATTTTTTCAATGAAACCACCAGACTTTGTTCTCTCACAGACAATCCCATTCTACTTTTGAGTAAGACCATCAGTCCTTTTGCGGACAGCTCTGTATGTATGATGTTCAGAGTTGGTGATAAGACAAGTGCGAAAAATAGCATTTTGAAGAAACCGTGTCACAAGAAAAAAAAAATTCGTAGATATCATACCGTGTGTTCATGCATAATCAAGATTACAAAGAAAATATAATTTTCTTACACGTGAAGTGATAATATAAATTTTAGAGTTTGAATAATTTTAATTATTTTTTACAATTTCTTTTACTCGTAAGTTTTCATTGTTTATATGCTTTTTTGCACCCCTACATTAGGTAGAATAAATGCCTTTTGGGTTGCCAATTTTAGTAAAAATAAATGACATTTTGCCTGCCTATTTCATGTAAAATAAATACCTGAACTTTCAGGCTCTACTCATAACAACTGTGTATGGGAAATAAACAACTGAGCTTTAAGAATGTATCGAAGGCAGATAAGTTTGGATTCGATTTGTTTTTTGATCCACATTCCCAAATTGGACAGGCGTAAGAAAT